>CATIWQ010207736.1:0-11881 GCA_949673415.1 Euphorbia schlechtendalii
TTTTTCTCCCAATAAAATCAAAATTAAAAGATTTCAAATGACATTCATACTAACTTTTTAAAATCCATGTATGTTTTACGATAAAATTTATGTTTTGATTTGGTTTTTAGAAAAAAAGATTGATTGATGAAGAATATGATAGAAATACAAATATGAAAAATTAAAGGGTTGTAATGAATTTATTTGGGGACGCTTTTGTAACTTTTACCATTAATGTCGCGTTCGGGTTATTGTTGGCTTGAATTTTCAACCCTTTTACATGTAATGGAGTGTGTATCTCACTTTCTTGGCTGAGTGTGGTTTAGTCTGATCAAGGAAGTTGAGATGTGCACTTTTTTAAAGGAGAAAGAGCTAAGAAGATCTTTTGAAATGATAGGGACAGTAGGTCAAAATACGAATGGTGGGGGAGCATGTATTTAGCCTCTTCATTTTAATATACTCAATGGGGCTAAATATATGACAGCCCTCAACTTGTTTTTCCATTTAAATAAGAATTTAACTTGTAAAAGCTGTATAAGTTTGACTCTCAATGTCACGTATTAGTTTTTTTGTTGGTTTGATTTTTGAAAAATATCATTTTCCTGATTTTTCTGTTTCTCATCAAATTCTAACATGTGACATTGAGGGGGAATATATTGGTGCACTTGTTACAAGTTCAGGGTTTTGAAACTTTCAAAAATTCTAAGAGAAAATTAATGTTTAGAAACAAGTTCAAGAGTTCCACATGTATTTAGCCTATATTCAATAGTAACCAAATTATCATACATGTTTGGTTTATAAAATAAGTAAAAAAAACAATAAGAACCATAAAATATGATGAATTATTTACATAAAGTAATCATTTCATAAACCAAAAGGTAACTTAGTTGATTCAATCAACTCCACAAATAATTTTTAATTATTAATTATAACATTAATTGTTATAACTAATTAAAACGACAACAATAATTATTATTAAGACTTATTTTTAATACTTATTAGATTATTATAATATTATTATACCATTACTATCTATAGAAATTATTGTATAGCTAAAAGTAAAATAAAATAAAATACTCTATCAAGCATTACCACAGATAAGTGTCAACTCACGATAGAATGGTAAAGCTACATTTTATCTTAGCATGTTACCTTTTTACCACATTATATTATTCAACATGATGACTTAATTGAATACTTCCTCCATTTCCTAATTGATCCACTCATCTTTTAGCAAAGCATCACATCATTCATAATCGATCATCCTTGTTTCTTTTTCCGCAGGAAACTGCAAATTGGTGACCCAAAGCATAACAACGACAGAGTAAGGTAATTGGCATGCCGATGTTTAAGGTTACTTGTACATTTATTATAATGATATGATCAATAACTCATGATATATAGTTGTAAGTAGGGATGGAAACGGGTCAAATCCGGACCGGGTCAGGATCCGTTTGAATATATTAGATCCGGATCTGTCCTGGATTCGTTGGATCTATAATTTTAGGATCCATATCCAGATCCAACGGATTCCACGGATCCGGGTCCATGTAATTATCATCTAATTCTTAGTTTCAACTTCCTTACTTGTACATTTCACCTTATATTGAATAGTTTACATGCTCATTTAATAATGTTCATGCAATTGGACTTACATGGATCTCAAATAATATTAACTATCCAATATTTTTGAGGTAAATAATAAGTAAAAAAGTAGAATTAATTTTTAATTACGGATCCGGGTTTCATTGTAAAATCCGGACCCGAATCCGTATCCGTTTTTTTCACCCGGATCCGACGGATACATAAAATTAAGATCCAGATCCTAAAAAAGAATCTGGATCCCGGGTCCAGAATCCGTTGCCATCCCTAGCTGTAAGTGTCATAGCATGATCATGATCAGAGCTCCAATGTACCCATCCAGGAATACATCCATCATCCATGTGTTTAGTAGTTTACTTAATATTTGGATTTTAGTTTATTAAGATGATTATTAGTTATTACAGCTCTTTAACATCAAATTTTAATTTATATTGGACTCATAGGCAAACAAATATAGTTTATTATTTTCTTGCTTATCCTTGGGCAAATTTCATGAGATCCAGTTCCAACTATCTAGATTGAGTACCTTCCACTGGAAATTAGACATGGGTCATATTTGTTTACAGTTCCTTTTTTTTAAAAAAATTCTATTTGGCTCAAGCTTTCCCATGTGAATCTCTCCATTGCTAATTGCTTATTTCTTTGAATTCTTCCTTTTCTAGTTACTTGATCTATTTTACTGCTTTCCAAAAAAATTAGTAGGTGATACCCAAATGGTATCTTTGTCAACTCCGTTCTTCGTGGGGTCTTCGGGTTTTTTGAAATCCTTCATGTCCCGTTGAGATTCCCGTTCGAGTACCTACAAAACAAGGCTTAGCCGGGATTCCGGCAAAGCCCCTCCAATGCTTAAGTCAGTTCTTAAAATGGAGGAGAATGAATGTGTCTCTTGTGGGAGTTCCAAAATTACCTTATGAAGGAGATTGGTTTCTCTTTTATAGATAGAAAGTCATGATGATGATAGCAAGTGGGCCTAGATTTAGGTATAGGCTTAGGGTGGCCTAGCTAGAAGTAGGCTTGGGTGTAGATGGGCTTATCCTAATATCAGTAGGTAACGACAAATGTAATATTTAAAATGCTAATTACTATAAAATATTAATAAATAAATATAATAGAGTTTTCAACTGTGATTTACTGATCCTGAACAATCCTTCATTGAATTTTTGAATCACAAATTTGAAATATTGCATTAAGTTATAATAATAAGGTTTAATATATCATTAGGTATCTGAACTTGTCCCAAAAAACCTCATGCCCTCCTGAACTTTTAAAATGACCTCGTAGCTTTCTCAACTTTAAAAAAGTAACATCGTAGCTCCCTCAACTTTCAAAAAATGCACCACTTTGCTCCCTCTATATCACGTGTCATCTTCTGTTTGGTTTGACTTTTCAAAAATGCAATTTTCTGATTTTCTACCTCAAATCAGAAGTTGACACGTGACACTGAGGGAGCAAAGTGGTGCACTTTTTTAAAGTTGAGAGAGCTACGGGGTCACTTTTTTAAAGTTGAGAGAGCTACGGGGTCATTTTGAAAGTTCAGGGAGGCGGCAGGTTTTTTGGGACAAGTTCAGGTACCTAATGATGTATTAAGCCTGATATTGATGATGATGATGATGATGATGATAAAATAATAATAATAATAATAATAATAATATAATAATAATAATAATAATAATAATAATAATAATAATAATGTCGACCTTCATTGTATAGAATGTGCGAAAGAGCAATAGATTCTAGTAGAATAGCGACTTTCAATAGCTTTTGCATACGTACGCTTCAATTGGGTTCGCGTGTTTTTCTTTTTTACTACTCCTATATTTACTTTTTTTTATCAATTACTATCGGATTTACTTACTTTTTTTAATATGGAAAAAGGAAAATACATACTACGACTTTTATTATTTTTAGAAATATAGATTTTGAATAGTTTGAAAGTTCTGTTTTTGTTTTTACCGAGTTCGGTTTTGTTTTTCCAAAATGAAGTTTGTAATTTTAAAAAAATTATAAAAGGGATCTGTGATTTCTGATAAACTAATAAAAAATTTAAATTTTTATTTATGTTAAAAGTTTCGAAATCATAGTTTGAAATTTCAATCAAAAATATCATTCTTAAAAATATTATATATAAACCCAGTTTCCTATATATATTAAATAAATCCAAATATATTTATTGTATTTTCAAAAATTAAATATTATATTATTTCAAACAATTTTAAAATAATATTTTTGATCTTATAAGAATAATAAAGCAGGAACATAACTCTAAAGGCAAAATTGTTGGATTTGCCTTGATATAAATTATGGATCAGGTTAGGTGTCCTTTCCAAACTTCATTTTCAAATTTTTTCTATAAGTAGCAGAGTTAATTTTGGTAAAAATAAATCAAACAGTTTATAATTTATTTAGTATGAAAGTTCAAAATGTGTTGTTTAAAATCAAAATATATAATTCTAGAAAAATTTTGTGTGAACAACTTATTAAAACAACATCTTGAAAAACAATAACAAACAAACCTTATATATTCATTAAATATCCCATTTTAATTGTTATTTATTTTATACACCTTTTTAAAAATTTAATTCTGTAAATACCACTTATTTAATATCATCCCATCAGTTATGGTTATAGTGGGATTTTTGAATCAATTTGATTCCTATATTCTCAACCTCCTTTTCTAACCAGGATGATTCCAAGCATTATTTCTTTCTATAACATTGTTTTTATGATTTTGGCCATTGCTAATTGGCTTTGTTTGTTATCAACAATGTTATCCATTAAAGCATAGTGATATTAAATATGAATTTACAGTTTCTCATGAAAAAATATATCATTTTTTAAAGGAAATATATCATTTTTCAAAAAAATATACAATTTTTCAAAAAAATATACAATTTTCAGTGTCATTCTCAATTTTATAAAAAGTTCAGCTTGAACCCATCATGACCCAAAGTTTAAAGGCCAAGGTTTGAATTTTATATAAATACTCGAGCCCGGATCGACGAATAATTGTTTTATTTATTATATATTTGTATATTGAATTTATAAATATTTTGAACTTTTTATTTTTTTAATTAAATTCGTATACTTGTTAAATATTAAAGATTTTAAGTATAATGCAATTTTATGTAAAGTTTAAACATATTTTTATTTATTTTATTTTTTCTATTTATTTTAATAACAAAATTTATATAAAAAAATATTCATGAGCTTGAACCTTGAGAATGATGTTGTAAACCCGGCCCAAATTTGATCCGAGCCCGAAATTCTAAATTATGGGTTTGGATTGATGTTTTTGGTAAAGCCGACCCGAGCATGATATACCTGCCCGACAAACATGTCTAGTTTAAAATCCACTGGACATTAGTTGAATGACTGGAACTTTGATAGACCATTCGGGATCAAGGTGTATTTGTAATTTTTATTCTTTGAAATTTCATCCAATACATTAAAATTATAATTCTCGTTAAAATGTGAATCATAATATCAATATATGAGAAAACTTTAAAATATAGGATTTTAACAAATTGTTACACAATTGAAAAAAATTTATTGAATATACAAATAGTAGTAGTTTTATACAGAGTTTTCCAAATTCTTATATTTTGTGGCATAGATTAAATTTCGTGAAGTCAGTTTCTAAATACATTCTTCTGGTTTGAGATTTCGAATTCAGATTATCATGGTTAGAATGCCTTAATGTAAAATAGTTTGCCAACTATAATAACATCGTTTAAGTAAGAAATATTTAACTAAAAATAGTATAAAAATCGATATCTTGAAGAAGGTACTGAGCATAAAATTAAATATCGGCAATAAAACTAACACTACTCAAATTGTTAAAATTGGACAACATTTAACAAAATTTTACCTTTTCTCTTAATGTTGTGCGTTTTGCTATTGAACCTTTGCATATAAAGTTGCTTCTTTATCTACTTTTCTCTAACCCTAAACTATTCTCTTCGTATTCTCTTTGATCTTGATTACCAGTGTTTGATCTCTTGAAGTTTTACATAGCGTTCTCTTTGAAGACCTGCTGTAAGGAAGTTATCTCTTCAGATTATATATAACCCAGTGTTAGTATTCTGCATCGGTGTTAGTTTTAAGATTTGTACCGGTTGTTACTTTTTCTGCTTTGTGGATTCGATCTCTGTATGTTTTCCCTTGCCATTGACATCAATAAAATTGCTCTTCTTAACTGACCGAGGTACCCTTTAAAGATAGTATTGAGTACTATCAAAGGGAACGATATAAAAACTTGTTGTTTTTTTTATGTTTATGCATTTATTGATTGTTGAATTAATTGATTTTTCGGTTTACACTACTACATGTACAAATTTTTATAATTGCTAATAATTGATTTGTTAGATGATTGTTTTCACCATTCGGATTCTAGTATCAAAGTCAAAGATTTCCTTGAAAATGTTATTTCCAATTAGACCTCTTAGTCGGGGAATATAAACAGAGTCCAGGTCGAGGTTCATTAGTATTTTCACTATAAACATCAATGCAAGTTCAACTAGGTACACTTTAAAAAATTGGACTCGAAACAGACATATGCGATCATTCTCAAATCTGATCCACAGCCCATAATATTTTGAATTGATTAAAAAAACAAAAAAAATTATATACAGTCTTTTAAATTTTATATTCAATAACATTATATATCGTATGAATTATTATATTTAATTCAAAAATTCAATAAATAGATGTAATAATCCAAAACAAATATATATATATATATATATATATATATATATATATATATATATATATATATATATATATATATATATATATATATATATATATATCAAATTGAAGAAGATTCTTAAAGAAAATGAAATAAAAAGTAGTGTGAGATAAATAAAAACCAAAATTGATTTGATTTTCAGCTAATACCGTTGTATGTGAGGAAAAAATGATTACAAAAATCAATTCTAATTTTTTTATTCAATTATTGCCGAACAAAAACTTTATTTTGTCAAAAAATTATGAACATCTATTAAATTTTAATCCTATCAATTAGTAACTTAGGGTTATTAAACTATTACGAAAAAAAATAGTTAGACTTAATCAATAATGAGGAGCCATATTGTTTTGAAAATAAAATTTAAAGGAAAATATGGTAAATTCATGAAATTAGTATTTTAAGGGGCTTCTCTTTTTTTTTAGAGTTTAGGAGTAAGTCTTAGTGCACTGTACTGTAAGTGTGAGTCTGAGCTTATACCCTGACCTTCATAAAAATATACCGTATTGTAAAATGTATTGGTGGAATTTCTCAACCTGAACAATGGTTTGGAGTCAAATGTACTCCAAATAACATGACTCGCCTTGGCCAAAGACAACATAATTTGTAGAAAAATAATCCACATACCATTGAATATAATCTCAAAAATCAACTGTTTTATAAGTGGTCGGAAGAGTAGCCGACAAAAACATATATAGAAAAGATTTTTGGAATCAAGATACTTTTATAGCTTTATATACTTTAAGTGTTTACAATTATTATTATTCTGTCCATTATTATTTGAACGATTCAGCTAGTTATAATAATGTAAACTAAGTTTGTTTGTAAGCAAATATTTGAATTCAATTCTCACTCAATATAGCTAAGATAATATTTTACAAAATATTCAAATCGATATTTTAAGCCAATGTATTTAATTTTGAGTGCATACAATACATTTACTATATATGTGAAAAATGAAAGCAAGAGTTCTTTATTTTAATGACCAAAAAACTTGGAAGGGCACATTTCCAATACTTATGTCGTGTTTTATTTGACTTATAATTTAAACATTAAGTTCGGTGGTTGAAGTATGCATGGTTATAAATTGATTAAATGCATCATTAATTCCTTCGCCTTTGTCATTTTCACATACTGCCTTCCTGATATTTGAATATAGTCCCGTAGTTCTCTCATCCCCTTAAATGTCATGTGTCATCTTCTGATTGGTATGACTTTTTAAAGATGTCATTTTTTCTAATTTTCTATCTCCAATTAGAATTTGACACGTGACATTCAGAGAGTAAAGTAATACACTTTTTAAAAGTTGAGGGACTTAGAGTATCTTTAGTAGCTTGTGGATTTCAAGTCTAGGTGTCATGTAAAATAGAAGTTCCTTTTGATGATGTATCAATGATCTTAAAAATAGACAATGACCCTGTTTGGCAACGTTGTTACTGTTGCGGTTGCGATTGTTGTTTGCTGTTACGGTTTGTTGTTGCGGTTTCTTATTACGGTTTGATGTTGCTGTTATTAACTTATTTGTAATTAGTGTTTGGCAAAATATAATTCACGGTTGCGGTTTGAGATGTAAATTCCAAAAATTGGCATGCTTCAAATAAATTATTAAATCAATAATAAGCAAAATTTTAAACATAATAATTAAACATAACGGAATTCGATTAAAAAAATAACAACTTTTATTTTATCATAAAAAAATATTCAAACAAAATAAATAAAAATAACCTAAATTATTCAAAATATTAAATTTTATTTGATTAGTCATTTCATGTTTTCCATAGATCAAAAGCAATTTGTTCTCTTAAAGCGGTCATTTGAGTTGCTCTATCCTACTCATAATTTTCATTTGAATCAACATCATCTAAATTGTGCGATGACTGTTGTGGAGCTAAATTGGGATATTCGCCTAAATGAGCAAAAGCTGGGTCTGACGATGCTTTTTTCAAATGTAATTATGAAGTGCCACTGATGCAACTACAATATTTCTTTGTATATAAAATAAATAAGAAGGCATCACCGGTAAAATTTTCCATCTAGCTTTCCAAACTCCAAAAGTTTATTCAATGCAACATCTAAGAGATGAGTGTCAACAATTGAAACACTCTTTATAGCCTTTTGGTCTACCACTTCGTCGAAATTCAGTCAAATGATACCCTGTTCCTCTAAATGGTGCCAAATATCCTTCAATTTGTGGATACCTAGCATCCACCGGATAATACTTCCCTACATATATCATTAAAATAAATCATAAAATTATATGGTGCATATTCAATGTGTTTTTTTTTACTGAAAATGTGAAATCTCATTAATCAAATGCATTACAACTCGAGCCAAGAAGGTATATGATCCCACTCGCCTCTACATGTCGATGAATCTGTGGCTCTAGCCAAGACACGAGTCAACTGATTCACAAACCTTTTCACATAAATGAACTGAATATTCAAAAAATTACTAGATAAAATAAGACAATCATCCAAAACCAGGCCTAAAGGAGAATCAAATTAGTCAAGTAAGTGACTATGTTTTGGGCGTCAATGTGAAGTGTCACTCTATGAACTCCTTTGTGCTTTAACCAACTCAACGTTTCTCGGCAACTGAGAGCCTCTGCCAACTCTGGATCTCCTTCCCCTAGAAGCAAACAACTCCTAGCGCTAACGACATTGCCCATAGCATTCCACAAAATAGCACTATGCCCCAAGCGTGTACCTTGATCAAACATCCCAGCATAAATAAAGCATTTTAAGCTTTGAGGGATGTTTACCAAGTTTATACTCTGCTGCCTAACACCCTCAGTCAACCCAACCTGCTATAATTGACCTCTCGAAGTCCCATTGATAGGCAAAGAACGTTTCTGAGCCGCCTGTCATTCTTTCAAAAAGCCTATGCCATGGTTAAAGATTAAATGGATAGGCTTTAACGTACCCTTCCAAGTGAATGATTGTGTCTAGCCCACACAGCCCATGCTATTGCACAAATTTGTTCTTTCTCATCACCTAGATAGAAGCAAACCCAACTCCACTAATGATCCAAGCTTACAATGTCAACAGGACATGCTTGCAACAAGAAAATGTCCCACACATCACGAGCACACTGACAACCTAATAAAGCATGGAAAGAAGATTCTTGTTCCTCTCTACAAATATCATCTTGCAATTGAACGAACTTGCCCTTCAACCGAACCTTCGACAGAAGTACGTTAGTTGCTCATTTCTATAGAAACATTTTCATTCTAGCTGGTATGTTCAACTTCCAAATAATTGCCCAATCATCCCCTGCAAATTTGGGAGTCATTAAACTCGACACCTCCTATGCTAGTAAGTGATAGGCTGATTTTACCAAATAGCTGCTACTCTTTTCTAGCGCCCAATACATATGGTCAGATCTTGAATTCAAACTTAATGGAATGCGGTTTATCATGCTTCTATCCCGTTGCTGGAACAGTTGAGTAATTAAGGCCAATTTCCATTCTCTTCTATTCTCATCGATCAACATACTCACTCTACCCTCCTCAAAGCCTTCTTGAATAGGGGAAAATGGTCTTGGATTATCCCTGTCTGGAAAGCGGTTTATGAAAGTTTACATCTTCTTTATTAATAGCATGTTGAAATATCCGTGCATCGTGAGCACTACCTTCCTAACTAGCCATTACAAATGTAAATAACATATTAAAGCTACAAGCTGCCATGAAATTTTTTGAAGAAAATCCTTTTCTGTTAATGAATTTAAGGTCTTTTCTTTCACACAAGCAACAACATGAGTTCCATCAATTGCTCCAATACAATCCTGTTACAAATTCCATTATGTTAATATACTACTAAAAATAGTAACTATATACACACACACACACAACAACATTACCTTAAAATATGGAATATATCTTTTATCATTAAGTATATCAACTAGCACGATAGAAAATGTTGGATCTTTGGGTTTTAAAAAATTGATTGCGAATTGCATCAATACTTTTAACACATCATAAAAATTTCTACTAATTGTTTCATCAAAGTGTTGAAAATGTTCTTGAGCATCTCGATTTGAAGCTCCACGAGCAAGAATGTACAGAAACATACAAACTTTCTCCAAAATTGACATATGTGATTGGACTAATCCATATTTTCCTTTAAGATCTTGACAAAGACTTATCAAAGTATCATTGTCCATTCTGAACATATTTATACATCTTTTTTCATTACCTCTCATTATTTCCATCAACCATATAATGCCTGTTTAAGATGAATCCATATATGGTTGTTTACTGATATACTTTAAATAGTGTTGAGATAAATTTCAACACAACACAGTACTGATCTCCATATATCATCATCATCATCATGATCATCATCAACGATAACTTTTTGCATAATATCCATATCTATATAAAAAAAATGATTAATTCAATGAATAAGTTTCTGACATAAATTTAAAATAACTTAAAAAACTTTAACAAAATATATATAAAACATGCTAATAAGAAAAATGCCCAAAATTATAAATTACTACTCAAAACAATAAAATGTTAAAAATAACATGAATTTTGTATTCTAACCACTAGGTTTCCAAATGCTATTCCTAAATAATTCGAAATGAAAATGAAGCCATTTATACTTTTCATCCGCATCTCCCAAAGTATTGTGCATTTCCCTCTTCAATTTGTCAGCAAGTAAAAGCGTGCAAAAAAATGAATTTCAGAACCCTTCAGTATTTGTGGTATAGATAAAATATCTTTTATAACCTCATCAATAGAACAACCAGGCCGGTCTCCTAAAATTTCACGTATTGTTGTAGTCTTATTTCCGACACACTCATCAATAGTATCCTTCAATTCCGTAATGATTTCAGTAACTTGTGCAATACTTGATTTTTTCCCACCCTTACCATCTTTATTTTTCTTTGTTACACCTTTTGTAAATGACATGTTTCCTTTTTGTTTCCTTGCATTTTTCCCACTATCACTGTCACCATTATTTTCACCATCAACGAAGTCTCCATTTAGCACCCTATCTAAATTTTCAACAAATTCATCTTCCTGTAATTCATTATTTTGCACAAATTTAATCACATTGTCATAAATTTGATCATCTTCATTATCATCAGGCAAGACTCCAGAAGTTGGTGCATATGCATGATCACTAGTAGCCACAGTATTCACAAATAAGAAATCATACTTTTCGTAAAGGTCTTTTCTAATTCCTTCCTCATGCGATGTTGCATATTTTGCATTTTCCTAGACATTAAATTGAAAAAATTATTTATGAATTTATTAAGTAAATTATTAAAATTAATGACAAAAATGCTATGTTCAACTTACTTGTATTTTTTAATTCCACCACTCATCAGAAGCTACAATTGTACATTTAATAAGATCTCATCCTAATCCAGTCTTCTTTCCAATTAAGGGTGTGTTTGGAAACAAATCCCGTAAGAAAATGAAAAGAATTGAATTGAATTCACTTAAGAGAATTCAATTGAATTGATTTCTCAAACAAGTTCTTTTGTTTGAAAACTTCATTTATATCAAAGAATTCAATTGATTGTTAAATAATATATTTAACA
>CATIWQ010207745.1:0-10225 GCA_949673415.1 Euphorbia schlechtendalii
TTGAAGTGATAGGATTGCTATTCAACTCAATAAGTTGAAATGAATCATCGGCTTCTTGATGAATAAAATGATGACATGTCTAAATAACTAGGTAGCTTATTTGAAAGAATCATTTTATTCTTGATCAAGAAATATTATGAATGTAATAATGGGTGGCATGGCCATGGCCATGTCCATTTTTCATTATATTGATGTCAGTTGGCAAGGGATATTGCGAGATAACTACTGGGTTCAGTATCTTCAATTGACAACTGTATTCTACAGTCTATGGGTAAAGCCCATTGCCAACATATGGACAAACCCAAAGGATTGTGCGCTTAGAATCACTGATTCGGGATTTCTTGTACATGTAATGTTACAAGACATGATGAAAGAATGATTATTAATTATTTGACATATGAAGTTAATTTAATTGAATAATCTGTACCACTCAAGAAATATTTAATTCGAATTAATGGTATAATATAAAGTTGTTTATGTTATTCATTAAATTAAAGTATAAAGGTTTTAATTAACATGTGGGTTAAATTGAAAAATTTATAAAGTTGACAATTAAAATAAATTTAAGCAATTAAATCTATAGATTTAATTGCTTAAATAGTCTTTTAATTGAGGTCAATATATAAATGAACTTAACCTAACATAATCCTAATCCTAATTGGATATATGTTAAATGATTAATTAAAATCAAATGAGAAGTATATGTGATATATACTATTTAAATGATAAGACTTAATTAATTTTGAAAAAAAAGGTGAACTTGTGTATTTTGGATATAATACAAAAAAACCTGTGTATGTACATATATACACAACCATCCCTTTCTTTATAATTAATTAAGTTCATTGAGTTGTTTTTTCATCAATTTCGGTTAGCATCGATTTTGAATCAAGAGGGGTTCGTGTACGTGATTTTGGAGGACTTCCGTTCTGAGAGTCTCGCCTTCATCAACTATTTTCAGAGATACTCAACGTGAGTTTTATATGCTTTAATATCACGTTTTTCATATTTCATTGTATGGTATTCGATAAAAGATTCTCTTGGATTTGAGATTTTCAATCTATTTCCACTTTTGTGATTGAATTTCGATAAAAATTCCCTTCAATTGGTATCATGAGATGGTTTCTTTCGAATAGATATAATGAAATTCCGTTTGATCATGGATTTATGTTATTTTTCCCATGGATTTTGACAAGATAAAATCGAATTTATTTTCTTGTTTGTTGCATATATATGCTTGGGCCTTTGACTGATTTATTTATTTTTGTGCCAATTAATTTAAGAATAAATAAATATAAAAAAATAAAGCTTTTTTTTCCATTTCCGATCACCGGAGGTGGTGGCTACATGTGGAGCCGCCGCGGTGCTGCATGGCAGCACTGCCCATTGGGCAGCGCGAGATGCAGCAGTCCCGTAAGGGGACTGCTGCTGTAGGCAGCAGCAGTCTCGCAAGGGGACTGCTGTTGTGGGAAGCAGCTGCTATCTAGGAAGCAGCTCCACAGCTGCTTACGCTGGACAGCAGTTGTGAAGTGGAGTAGCTCCGCAAGGAGCTGCTGCCACTGTCACAGCATGGTTGGGCTTTCCATTTTTCAAATTGGAGTTTTCGAAAATTTTTTATGGTGGATTGGATCGGTTTGTTCAAATTAAAATTTGTTTTGGGTATTTTGTTGATCCAATGCCATGAATTTTAAAGCATTAAAATGTGATAAATTTTAAAGTTAAAACTCATTGAATATTTGTCTTAATAAAAATTCAAGGTTATATTTTGATAAATTACTTACATATTTTTTTATATGTTTTAGGCTAAAAACTTGATATAAATGAAATACGTTAAATGTGAAATTAACTATTATGATTGTGGTACCAATGTAAATGGGTACTTTAAGGTTAGGAATTGTGATCCCCAGATACGAGTGATTGATAATTTTGCTATATGGCTAAAAGCCATAGGAGCCTTAACAGGCTTGAGATCACAATTAGCTAGGTTGATGGTTCACCAATTATTTAGCTAAATTATAACAAGTGTAATTATAACAAGTGTAATTGACATGAGATGGAATAAATTTTGATTTAAAAGCTTTAAACAATTATATTGGTCTTTGTAAGTACACCACCCAAATTTGTTATATTAAAACCAAATAATAAATCCATTAACTATTGAGTCGTTTAAAGTGTTACATTGGAGCATAATGTGCAACATGCTCAGCAGGGCACATTATATTTTCTTAGTGGGCTGCAGAGGGTTAGGATATTTTGTATAGCTAACATGTGGAATAGCGGTTTGACTCAACGGGTTTTTGTTCTAACTCAGTTAGGCCCAAGAACACAGATGGGTAAAATACCAATACGCCCCATCAACCAAGAGTCCTTTTGAGAAAAGGATCGGATAGGTTACCTACTAGATATTCAATAATGGGTTCTATGTTCGGGCTCAGTCCGGCTCATTAATGAAGGGTCGTGGGTCTTGGAATAAGGCTAAATCTTAAACCACCTTTAAAAAATAATTTTGGATTGATTAAATTTGATTTGAGCTTTGAGTATAGTCCTTTATTGTAAATTTTGCAATTATTCTATGTGGAATCTTTTTCAGGTACTAAAAATAAAATGGCCATAAACAAAGGTCACTCATGGACAAGGAGCCGCTTTCGGGAACTAATTTCCTTGATTGGTCTAGGAACTTGTTGATAGTTCTAAGGATGGAAAATAAGGAATATGTTCTGAATGTGCCTTTACCAGCTACACGTCCTACTGGATGCACTGTCACTTCCGAGATAGTTGCTCAATACTAGCAACATGTAAAGGATGACCGTGAGGTGTCTTACTTAATGTTAGCAACTATGGTTCCTGACTTTCAGAAGCAATTCATGGATCATTGTACTTATGATATCATGTATAGTCTGAAGAAGATGTTTCAAGAACTAGCTCGTCAGGAATAATATTTGATCACCAAGGCTTTCAATAGGACAACCATGGCGCCTGGAACTTCTGTTAGCGCACATGTGCTGAAGATGAAGGGGCATGTTGAGACTTTGGCCATACTCGAGTCACCGATCCCAAGGAATTTGGCTGTTGACACTATCCTCGGATCTCTCCCTAATACTTTCAATCAGTTTATCATGAACTACAACATGCAGGGTCATGATAAGTCTATTGATGAGTTACACGGCATGCTTAAACTAGCCGAGCAAAGTCTTGAGAGGAAGACTCCGAAGATGCTGATGGTGAATAAAGCTGGTGGGAGCGATGCTAAGGTAAAGGCCAAGTTTAAAGGAAAAGGTAAAGCCCCACAGGCTAAACCTTGGGCTAAAAAGAAGGCTGGGCCTGAAGGCAAGCATCCATCTCCTGATGATGAATGTCATGAGTATCATGAAAAAGGGCATTGGAAAAGTCAATAAGGTAAAGGAGCGAGTGAAGAAGGGCAGTAACACTTCTTCAGGTATTTGTGTTATTGAGATTAATCTAGATGTTTCAACATCTTGGGTCATTGACACATGATGTGGTACTCACATTTGTTCAAATGTGCAGGGATTAAGAAATAGGAGATTGCTAGCAGATGGTGAAGTGGACCTCCGAGTTGGCAATGGTGCTAAAGTTAAGGCCATGGAAATTGAAGACTATCCCTTAGATTTGCCTAGTAGATTAGTTTTAGAATTGAAAGACTGCTATTATCTAACTTCCACGCGCAAAATATTATTTCAGTTTCTTGTTTTGATATTTCTGGTTTTCATTTAAATATTGGACATGGTAGTATATTTATCAATCGTGGAAATATGTTTTATGGAAATGCATTTCTTGAAAATGGCTTATATATCCTCAATCTAAAACCTGAACATCCAATTTATAATATAAATACTAAAAGGATTAAACAACGTGGTTCGAATCCTACTTACATCTAGCATTGTAGACTTGGTCACATAAGTGAAAAACGAATTGCTAGACTTCACACGAGTACAGTGCTAGGTTTATTTGGCTTAGAGTCATATGACACATGCGAACCTTGCTTATGTGGGAAGATGACAAAAGCACCTTTCAATAAAATAAAAGAAAGGACTACCGAACTATTGGCACTAATACACTCTGATGTATGTGGTCCAATGAGTATAGGTGTTATATCTGGTTATCTTTACTTCGTGACTTTTACTGATGATTTTCGTAGATTTGGGTATGTATACCTAATGAAACACATGTCTAAAACTTATCAAAAGTTTAGAGACTATAAGAACGAAGTAGAAAACAAGCTTGGTAAGAAAATAAAAGCACTTCGCTCTAACAGATGAGGTGAGTATTTGAGACAAGAATTTGATTTATATTTGAGAGAGTGTGGAATCATTTCACAGCTCACCCCTCCCCATCCTAGAACACCATAGTGGAATGGTGTGTCTGAAAGGAGGAATCAAACCTTGCTAGACATGGTTCACTTAATGATGAGTCAAGCCTCACTTCTGATATCCTTTTGGGGATACACCTTAGAGACAGCCGCTCGTATAATAAATGTTACTCCTAGCAAGGTTGTTGTAGGGACACCATATGAAATATGGACAGGTTGCAAGCCCAACTTATCATACATGAAGATTTGGGGATGTGATGCATATGTCAAGAAATTGACAAGTGATAAAGTAGAGCCTAAGTTTACCAAATGCCAATTTGTGGGTTACCCTAAGGAAACAAAGGGTTATTACTTCTATTATTTGAAAGAAAACAAAGTTTTTGTTGCTAGAGGAGGATTTTTTATGGAAATGGATCTCCGTAATAAAAGGATTGATCGAAATAATCTCGGACTTAGTGAAGTTCAAGTTCTACAAATTTCCAGTTGAAACTAAAGTTGCTAAGAAAATCGAACTAGCAACTGAACAAGTCGAGCAAGCTGAACCCGTTACACAGGAACCTAGAAGGTTTGATAGGGTTCGTCATCGGCCAGAGAAATTAAATTTACTCATGATTGATGATGGTGACTTCCTGGTCCCAGACCATGAGGAACCAAGAACATATCATGAGGCCATTGAAAGCCCACACTCAATTCAATGGTGAAAAGCCATGGAAGCTGAGATACAATCTATGTACGATAACCAAGTTTGGAGCTTGGTGGATCCACCAGAGGGTGCTAAGGAAATAGATTGTAAGTCCTGTTTCAATTTAAAAGCCGACAACATCTTCAAAGGTAGACTGGTTGCAAGAGGATTCAGGCAAGTTCAAGGAATTGATTATGATGAAACCATTTCACCAGTAGTGATGCTTAAATCCAATAGGATTCTTCTCGCCATTGCTACATGGTACGACTATGAGATATGGCAAATGGATCTCAAAACAGCTTTTCTAAATGGAAAGCTCCTTGAGGATGTGTATATGACACAACCCAAGGGTTTTATCGATCCGAAGTTTCCTAATCAAGTATGCAAACTTCAAAGATCAATCTATGGGTTGAAGCAAACATCTAGGTCTTGGAATCAAAGATTTGATGAAGCCATAAAAGAATTTGGTTTCACTCAAAATGATGATGAGCCCTGCGTGTACAAGAAAGTTAGTGGGAGCATATTGACTTTCTTAGTGCTATATGTTGATGACATATTGATCATTGGAGGTGATATTCCAACACTGGAAATAATAAAGTAGTGGTTGAATAAATGCTTCGCGATGAACGATCTAAGGGGAAGCCGAAATAATTCTCAGAATCCGGATCTATAGAGATAGACTCAATTGACTTCTCAGACTTAGTTAGGCTAAGTACATAGATAAAGTCCTTAGAAGATTTGAGATGGACAAGGCAAAGAATGGTTTGTTGCCTATGCGCCATTGCATACATCTTAGTAAGGATGATTGTCCCAAGATAAAGGAGGACCATGAGTACATGGCTCGAGTCCCGTATGCTTTGACTATTAGATTGATCATGTATGGCATTTTATGTACCAAACCTGATGTGGCATTTGCATTGAGTTTGACTAGCAGATACCAATCGAATCCCGGAAGTGAACATTGGACTGCAATCAAAGCGATCTTTAAGTACCTTAAATGGACTAAGGATGTGTTTTTAGTATATGGAGGTCAGGAAGAGCTCATGGTATCCAGATATACTGATGTAAGCTTTGAATCTAATAGAGATGAGGTGATCACAGTCTAGATACATTTTCCTTCTTAATGGCGGAGCCATAAGTTGGCAGTCAGCTAAGCAGCCTATAGTTGCTGATTTCACAACAGAAGCTGAGTACATAGCTGCATGTGATGCTGCCAAAGAAGCTGTTTGGATCAAGAAATTTATTACTAAGTTAGGAGTAGTACCAACTATCCTAGACCTAGTAGATGTGTTTTGTGATAACAACGGGGCTGTGGCATAAGAAAAAGAGCCTCGATCACACAAGAGATCCAAATATGTGCTCAGAAAATTTCATTTGCTTAGAGTGATTCAAAAGAGGGTTGATATTGCATTGCAAAGGGTTGACACTAATAAAAATGTTGCTGACCTGTTGACCAAATCGCTTAGTCAGACAAAGCATGATGGTCATACAAGTTCTATAAGGATTAGAGACATTCCGGCTTGGAACTAGTGCAAGTGGGAGATTATTAGGTGTGCCCTAGTTCTATACATAGGTTATTAAGATGTAATTGAATTTATGTTTTGTGTTACATTAATAAAGGCATTAATCTTTTCTATTATATATCTTATGCTATATTTAGTTTAGAGTATCCATTGATTACAAAATCATAAATGTCCCAAGTTTGGTTTAATCATGGGAATGATTAAGTCAAAAGACTTGATTATTGGATAACTTACTTGATAAGTGAATTATGAACATAGGCACATGTTGAGAACATGGGGTTGGACCGATCCACGTAGCAAAAGTCACATGGTCATGTGTCACGAACATTTTGCTAGGTAGGTCTCGAATATCCTTGGACTTGATTTCAACTTGCTATTAATTTGGAATTGGGTAACTTGTGGTATGCACCTAACGGGTCCTTAAATATTGAATTACAAGTACGTGCATACTCGGGCTATTTCATGAACATATTTTTAGTAGTGTTGAAGAGATAGGATTGCTATTCAACTCAATAAGTTAAATAAATCATCGGTCACTTAATGAATAAAATGGATTAATGACATGTCTAAATAACTAGATAGCTTATTTGAAAGAATCATGTTATTCTTGATCAAGAAATATTATGAAAGTAATAATGGGTGACATGGCCATGTACATTGTTCATTATATTGATGTCAGCTGGAAAGGGATATTGTGAGATAACTACTGGGGTTCAGTATCTTCAATTGACAACTATATTCTCTCCTAATTGGGGGCTGTAATGGCTTGCTAGAATCTGCTTACAATCTATAGGTAAAGCCCATTGCCAACTTATGGACAGACCCAAAGGATCGTGAGCTTAGAATCACTGATTCGGGATTCTTGTACATGTAATGTTACATGACATGATGAAAGAATGATTATTAATTATTTGACATATGAAAAAAATTTAATTGAATGATCTGTACCACTCAAGAAATATTTAATTCGAATTAATGGTATAATATAAAGTTGTTTATGTTATTCATTAAATTAAAGTATAAAGGTTTTAATTAACATGTGGGTTAAATCGAAAAATTTATAAAGTTGACAATTAAAATAAATTTAAGGAATTAAATCTATGGATTTAATTATTAAATAGTCTTTTAATTGAGGTCAATTTATAAATAAACTTAACCTAAAATAATCCTAATTCTAATTGGATATATGTTAAATTATTAATTAAAATCAAATGAGAAGTATATGTGGTATACACTACTTAAAGGATAAGACTTAATTAATTTTGAAAAAAAAGGTGAACGTGTGCATTTTGGATATAATACAAAAAACCTGTGTATGTACATATATACATAGTCGTCCCCTTCTTTATAATTAATTAAGTTCATTGAGTTGTTTTTCATCAATTTCGGCTAGCACCGGTTCCGAATCAAGAGGGGTTCGTGCATGTGATTTTGGAGGGATTTCGTTCTGAGAGCCTCGCCTTCATCAACTCTTTTCAAAGATACTTAATGTGAGTTTTATATGCTTTAATATCACGTTTTTCATATTTCATTGTATGGTATTCGATAAAAGATCCTCGTGGATTTGAGATTTTCAATCGGTTTCCGCCTTTGTGATTGAATTTCGATGAAAAATTCCTTCATATGAAACATACATTTAGCAATTGAGATATTCACAAACAACTCTTTTATCATGAACAACTGGTTTATTTGTCAATGAATGAGCTCATTATTTTCTTACAAACAAAAATAATAATTAAAAATTTTGTGGATTAAATTATATTAATTTACATACTTAAATTACATTTAGTTATTTTACAATAAAATATTAAAAAACCGTTATTAGTAAATTTTGAACTAAAATGTTCCATTGATAACCTAAAATATCATTTATTTCATTATTAAGTTTTATTTTAAATATGTAAAAAGATAATAATTTTTCATGCCTTTATCAAATCAATTCATGAACTTATTCATGAATCACTAATCGAATTTGTCATCGTGCTTTTGGGTAGAACGTCGACTTGCTCACAAACCAAACCTTATGTGCACAAACATTTCATTGAAAATTCGAGCCCAACCAAGTTAAGTTTCTATCGAGTCAAACATTAAGTTTGCTCCTTAATTTCAATGTGAATATTTCATTCTAAATGAATGATTGTTTCATGAATTCGGTAATTTTGATTTTTTAATTAATTGAATTGAAATGAATATCTCATTCATAATTACTCATGTTTATGCTAGAATTGGTGGTGAGAAGTCCTTTTCCCAGCCCCTTCGATACACAAGTAGAAGATCTGACCATGACATGATTCGTGATGTGAAAAATGCATGAGATGTTTAATGTTATAGATGCATTCACCAGAGGTTAGAATGCCATGATGTGGGAAAAAATGTTTATCAATCCATTTGAAACAAACAAGTTAGTCGCTAGGTAAAAATGAAAATAGGTGGAAATGAAAATCTAACACCTGGGTTGGATTTGTATGATGTCTGTGTGACATCGTAATATGAGTGGTGTAAGTAAGGTGACCAAGTTACCCCGTGTGATAATAGTTCAATAGTTTGAGATTTCGTACTATGACTAGATCTTAAGGAATTAGGAGGTCAAAATAATTTCAGGTAAGTAGTGTGACATACCCTAATAAGATGAAAATAACCACCTTATGTAGCTATTGAAGGAATGATTTGATTATTTTTCCCCATCAGGGTGGAGTTTTGGATGCCTATGTGGTTATCGCGATTTGAGGGTATGTGGTGATGTACGAATCACTACTGTGAGCGGGCGACATGGAGTGGTGAGCAGAGAGCGTGCGGAACTAAGAGGCGTGGTCCACCAGGATGTTTGAAAAAGGAAGTACCGGGTTGGGGACCCGGGAAAAGGTTGAAAGAGAAGGCGAAAACAAATTTTAGATCGGTTCAAACCCGAATCCACCGTCTCTTAGTGTGGAGTCGCCACCTGGATTAGCTCTTTCCAGGAATTGGAGTCTTGTGAGGCTTAATGTCCGGGGGACGGGAAACTAAGACACAGAGATTTGGGTCCAGGATAAGTTGCTTATTTCTTATGTGATCACATTATAATACATCTACTGAAAATTGTATTTTCTTAGTTATGCATATTCCCACTTAGGTTGTTTTTAGACTTTATATGCATGATTCACGTATTGCAAAATAATAAACCATCCACAAAGCGGAATAATGAACCATCCACAAAAGAGTAAGTAAATACAGAAAATAAATGCGGAAAAGTAAAGGTTACAAAAATTACAAAAATTGAGGGATGCAACTGCCCGCTAACCTATTGATTACATTTTCCATAAAAATAGGTGCAATATCCGAAGGAAAAATAAAATACTAAACATACATCTAGCCTGCATCCACAAGGGTTAGCACAGGGGGTATCACATATGTCCGATTTGATTTTAGCTAGGCCCGTGTGGCCTAATTAAAACATCGAAGATTTTGAAGTTAATTTTAAATAAAAATAGTTCATTTTTATTCACACGTATGTTGATCAATTTTATTAGGGAAAATGATCGCATGGCAAAAGGTGAGGTTTGTTATCCGGGAATAATTTTAATTCCCTTCGTTGGGGTATTCTAAAAAATAAAGAAAAGAAATAAAGATGAAGAAGAGAATTACAACATTATTTACATAAGAAGAAATAAAAA
The DNA here is from genome assembly GCA_949673415.1 of Euphorbia schlechtendalii. Lineage (NCBI taxonomy): Eukaryota > Viridiplantae > Streptophyta > Magnoliopsida > Malpighiales > Euphorbiaceae > Euphorbia > Euphorbia schlechtendalii. The sequence continues at coordinate 10,183 of CATIWQ010207745.1, forward strand.
TATTCCTAGGTCCACAAATAAAATCAGAAAAAGATGAAGCAGA
>CATIWQ010207747.1:0-12235 GCA_949673415.1 Euphorbia schlechtendalii
TGGTGTAAACGAGTCGAGCCCGAATATTGGTTGTTCAACATAGATATATTGTAGTTCATGCCGAACTCGAGCTAGGTCAAACCGAGCCCAAGTCGAGCTCAAGCGGGGCTTAGATCGATCTTTCAAGCTTTGTTCGATCGAGCTTAACCGAGTTTTAGCCAAACATATTAATTAAATTTTTTACAAGTTCAAACCGAATCTCAAACTAAAAATTATGTTTTGACTACTTGAATAAAATTGTTATTGTTGAATCTAACTTAATGATACTTCACAGTATCTTGAGTTTTGGAAATTAATAAAGCAAAATAAGTATAATTAACTTAGTAACGAGGTTAGAATTTGAGTTGTCAAGCAAGTATATATTCAAAGGTGAATATTATAACTCAGTTTATGTAAGTATTAAATTACTCAACATAGGGCTAGGCAAATAAAATACTCAGCATAAGAAGTTTAATATACAACCAGCAATATACGTGTAAAGGTTTACTTTAATACTGATTTATAAACGATACTTGCCTTTTAACTCGCTTGGTTAAGGAATTATCTTTTTAAGTTACTTTTGCAAAAATCAATGTTGATATGTACAAAAGTCAAAAGGAATATAACGCGACAAGGTGAAAAATAGCAGTATGATTTGTTTGGAGATTAACGCTACAATCCAAGGTCAACGAACGAAAAGTACCATGCTCCTGTTGCAAACGTCAAATACTCAGATGTATGAGAAAATGACACGTAGCATAAAAGCACATCTCTCTCTCTCTAATGGATTCTTTTGACTAAGATCAAGCCTGAAATAGATTGTCTCTCAACAGATTAATCCTATCTCTAAATGAATTGATTTTATTAAACAACGATAGATCAAAACTCACAACAGATAAATTTGAATCGCAACGGAAAGAAGAATCTAGTACAAGTTCGCATCAACGACTACTTCAAAGCAACTTTATGAAAGGAAATTGAAGCAGCAGTTCCAAACTTGGTGAATACACATGAAAATCTAAAAAGCTGAAATCTCTCTCAAACTTACTCAGCATTCGAAATTCCAAACTGAAGAGAAGCACTCAAGAGAGATATTAAATCTTAGATTATAGCCGAGATTTCTTATTGTAAGAAGAAACAATGTTTTATAAATTGTTCTCTTCAGTTTAGGGATGTAAAAGAAACGAGTCGAGTCGAGTCGAGTTTTACGGAATTCGGGTTTTGTTCATTAAATTTTAACGTACTTGAACCGAGCACGAACTTGGTTTTGATTCGAGCTTAGTCGAGTTTGAGTCGAACTTTGCCAAGCTTGTGAGCCTAGCTCGAACCTAGTCGAACTCGAGCCTGTTTGAGCTTTTAGTCGAGTTTTTGTGTGTTCATTGAATTTCTAATAAGTTTTACCATGTTTTCAACATGGTTTGAGTTTATGATTTGACCACACGTATTGAAATATGAATCTTTAAAATAATTTTAGTTTATTAAAGTAATTAAATCATACTTTGCTTACAATTATAAATTTTTTATCACCTTGCATCAAACAAAAAATATTTTGATTTTATTATAGCTATAATATGAATATTATAAAAAAAATAAATATTAAACATTTTTATTGTTACATTTTATCATAAATATAATATTTATATTCATTGAACATGTTCACGAGCCTCTTAATGAGCTTGTTTGCGAGTTGGTTCACAAGTATTTTTGTGAGCCTCTTATTGAGCTTATTCGTGAGCTTTCGAGTCTCGTGTCACATCGTTCAAGTTGGTTCGTTTACAAAAATAGCCTAAAAATGTTGTTCACGAACAAGCTCCTTATACTAACGTAACGAGCTTGAACGAGCTTTTACAAGTCGAGTTTAGAGTAGCTTGGTTCGTTTCCAACCCTACTTCAGTTCTTCATCTATTGAAAAGCATCTTAAGGAATCTCGGTTGAGGATGGTATTCAACACAATGATATTAGATTATAGATTGGAGGATACTTATTGTAATCATGATCCTTGTGAAGTCTTCTCTGCCTAGTTAAAGGAGTTAACACTGGTGGATTAAAGCTCAAACAGGGTACTTGGGGACTTGAATAGGCGGCTACCGAATCAATATAAAATATATGTATTTGATTCCTCTAACTTTATCTCTTTACTTACTCATTATCATGATTGCTTAGCACTCTCTATTTGCATTTATTATCTCACATTATTGATTCACTTAAATTAGAGTAAAGCAAAGACTCTTAGTTTACTCAACACTGTATCAGCACAACATTTGCATCATTGTAAATCATATATTGCGAATTAATTTGAAAAAGATTGAAAATAATTGTTTTGAGTAATTCACCCCCTTGGATTGATCATCAAAGCTAAACAAGACCAACAATTATGTATTTAAATTTTATTTAATCTTTTTAAAATACTCAAACTTTACGCTACATACATACATATTTAAAGTTATTTTTTGTAATATAAATATAATTTATATAATAATTATAATATTCGTGGAATAGTAATTTTACATGCTCACAAGCCTTTTAACGAGCTTATTCACGAGTAGTTCGCGAATATTTCAACGAGTCACCTATCGAGCATGTTCGCGAGCTTTTGAACCCAGTAGCTCATTATTCAAGCTTTGTTCATTTTTATAATGATCACATATTTTTGTTCATGTCACGCTCGTTTATTAACGAGCCGCACTCGAATAAACTTTAACCGAACAAAACATCGAACTGCTTACAACTAATCTATTCATTTGTAGTCCTACTTAAGCTTAAGGACTTATATTCTCATGAAAAACTCTTATCGAAGTGGGTTGTTAGTTACTTTAAGTTATTTTTAAATTAAAAATAAATAAACACTTTATTATTTGATTTTATAATAAAATCATCTCGTAAACAACGAGAAACACTACATTCACTAATCACTTATATAATCAGAAAATCATTTTAAAAGATATTTGGAGAAATGATGATAACTAGTAATATATTGAAATAAAATAAGGAAATAAGATCGTTTATTACTATTATTTTTTCCCATTTTTATATTAGAATAATAAAGAAGAAGCATAAATGGGCGGTGAGTTGTTACGGGCCTTGTACGGATTGTTCGTTTGTTAGATGGGAACAAACTTCATCTGTTCCTTTCTCGGCATTTTACGCAAGTGGCCAATTATTATTTAAAAAAATTGTCTGCCTCGTTAACTTCGTAATATGATTTTTAAGATTATAATTTTGTAGCTCAGTTATTAGGATAAGATATTTGTTTCTCACAAATGATTATAATATATCTATTTTACCCAAATTATTATCAAATTATAAAAATGTCCTTTCAAGTTTCAATTTCTCATTCTTATCAAAACAAGAATCAATTTCACCATATCATGTTTCATGTACATATATAATAGACATATAATATACGCGTTATATAACGTTATCTGTTATGTATATAACAGACATATATATAATAGATGTATAACAAGTATATTAAAATGAAAAATCAAAATATAAGATCGTAAAAATAAAAAATCAAATTATGAAAAAATTAAAAAAATAAAATGAAAATTTGAAATTGTAATTTTATAAATTATGAACATAAAAGTGGATAAAATTAACAATTTCCCCCCTTTTGACCAAATCATAATTTTTAATATAATTTATTTTCAAAAAATATAATTGAAATCATTCAAAAAAAAATTAGAAAAATTATAACAGATATCGAATCCTAAATTATCTTTTAATATGTCTAGCCTTTAAATAATTTAAATCAATTATAGCGACCGTATTAAATATTTACGGGTCCTACTATTTCAGAGTTCCACCCATTCAAATTCACATTTATTCACTGGACCCATTACTGTACATAAACTGCAAAACTGCCCCTCAACTTTTGTCCTTCTTAAATAACTCCTCATTAGATTTTTTTTTGTATACATAATATTTCTACTTAAATTACTCGCCTCAGTTTATCGTCCAAGTTTTATTGTTTTTATTTTCAAAATCTATCGGAAAGATTTTTAATAAAAAAATGTCACTTTATTATATGTTAGTAGTATATATAAGGAAAGAAATAGGCAGAAATGACAAGAGTCAGCCACCCCATGTGATGCAGAAAATCATGCTACTTTCAGCCACGTGAATTTGCACTGCAATTGAGATTCGTCAATTTTGAACTGTAGAATGAAATTTTGTCAATTTGTTCAATGAACCTATTGTTCTTGTACAAAACACACTAATTTGAACACCTTCACTTATTGATTTTTAAACATGATTTATGAATTAGTGAGATTTGTACGTTGGCAATAGACTTCATTGTGCGGGTTAGTTAGGTTTTGTTCGGGTTTTATCAGGTTTTTGATTAAAAATGCCAACCTAAACCTGGTCCAAGTCTATATTTTAAAATTTCGGACTCGACCTGCCCAAGTCGAGCTTACAAGGTTAGGGATGTCAATGGGGCAGGTTCGGTCCGAGTGGTGCGGGTTTGGGGGACTCCCCATTTAGTGTTTATAGGAATTTTTCACCAGCCCATTTCACGCCCATGCAAGCTCGGACGATTTTCGGGTAATCCCCGTTCTACCATAAATTTCACATAAATTTGATGTATGTTAACATTTATAGTAAAAGTTGTATATCATTTTATCATGAATCAATAAATTCTTGCTATCAGATTGTATAAGAAAAGTAATCTAAATGCTACGACGTTTTCATTGGCTCAATATGAATTTTTATGTATTTTCTCATACTTGTCAATTTGTTGATTTTTTGTTTAATCAAATTCAAATGGTAGCGAGATTATGATGGTCTTTCATAAAAAGAGTTTTTGTTTGCTACTGTAATAGAGAATTGAGTGACAAGTTATTCGTTTAAGTGTTGCTTTGTACACTTGTTTTTTCAAGTAGTCTTTTATTTTTTACAATTGAGTTTTCTTGTGCAATATATAATTACTTTTCATAAAAAAAATTAGATTTTAATATTAAGAAAACATAATTAATTATATTGTAATATGATTATTTTTATTTTTTATCAATCAAATTTGAGTATGCAATTTCTTGAAAGATGATTGATGTGAGTATGCAATTTCTTGAAAGATGATTGATTTGAATAAATTATATATGAAGTAAAATTTGTATGTGTGTTTTATATTCGGGTTTATTTTGGGGATTTATACGGCAGCGGGTGCTGGTACCCTACGGTTCGAGGTTGGTTCCAACCCAAACCCGCTCATGTTTTATTCACGGGTGTGAAATTTTCGGTTATTCCCCACACCCGTCGGTTCGGAATCCACGGATTTTGTGTATTCCCCCCCCCTATCGACATCCCTATACAAGGTCATTCTCAAATTCGGTCCAAGTTCATGCATTTTTTTATTTTAAATTCTTATTATACTAAATGAAAAAATTAATAACATATACATGTCAAATTTTTTTATCTAATTACATTATTTATTTAAAGTGTTTAATATTTGGTTGAGTTCTAGTAGTTTAATATAAAATTTTAATACAACAATATATATAAATCTTGAAATATTAATAAATATAACATATAAATGTATAATAAATAAAATTATTATTCATCAGGCTGAACTTGAGCATTTACATAAATATTAAATACGACTGGTAAAATTTTAGGTTTTAGAGAACTCGGGATGCGACTCGGATCGGACTTGATGAAAATATAAATGTCCAAACCAGGTTCATGAGAATGGACTCGAACTGAGATCATGAGATCCCTGACCTAGTGATCAAGTCTAGTCGACATGAAGGGCTCAACTCACTTTATTATATAATTTAATAAATATACTCTATATTAAAATCAATAAAAGTAAACTGTTAAATCACCAAACCTCGATATTTAAATTTAATCTATCTATCACAAATGAATATAATACATTAAATAAAAAATTTTAGATAAAATTAACTTAAACCATTTTTCTGTAATTCGTCAAAAAAAAACTTCATTCAAAAAAATCACCGATTGAAAATGAATGAACTTTATTAAAGTAATTAAATGAAGTGAAGTGTGTCATTCAATGACGTTTCCAAAAAAACAAACGTACGGTACAATAACAATTATATACTGACAAACCAAAAGAAACGTGCATATCCCTAACTTTTACATACATTTTTAAAATTTAAACAAATTATATACGAGCGGTGAAATTTTAAATGTATATTTTGTGATTTGATTGATTGAAAATTAATTTTATGAAATTTTCTTTTTTAATAAGATGCATGTAGTATCAAAAGTTAGTAAATAAATAATTCTCAATTTCTAATTATGTCATTGCAAAGAGAAATTTTGTACTTTTTTAATTGAAATTTTGTATCTAAGCTAATAAAAAAAATACATCTTAATAATAAATTTTGAAATTTGTTGGAAAGTACAAATGTTTTTTTAAATTTAAATGTTCTTATAATTTTAAAAAAATAATAATAAAATGAACAATCTCTGAAATGTCGAATTGATAAAAAAATATCTTCCCTAATGCTACTGTTGATTATCAAAACACATTTCTTATCATTTTTTTTTTCTAACTATTGAAACTACAAGCATCCGTTTACAATAAAAAATTTCACAATGATCTTTTTGCAAAACTGTCAAATAATAAGACATGTATTTTAAGTATACCCTAAAAAGTAAAACACACACTAAATTGCATTCTTAATTACTGTCATTTTCTTTTCAGTTAAATAAGACAAACAAATAAAACGAAGTTCGACATGATTCATGCATTCACATATAAAACCGCCTACATAATATAAATTAACATAATTTCAACATTTTTTAAGAATAAGAAATAAATTTGCAATTAAAACAAGAGGAAATGTTAAAGCAATAAAATGCAATAATTGTATTTTACATATTACTAAGGTCTCTTTAGTATTACTTTTCAAGTTGCTGTCCTAATAAGTTACTCTTACAAATTTTTTATATAACTACGTATTTTGATTTTGAACAACTCATTTTAGTTCTTCATACTATTTAATTAGGAACTGTCTGACTTGTTTTTTCCAAAATCAATTCTGCTGCTTATAGGAAAAGCTTGAAAATGGAGTTTTCCGAAAAAGCAGCTTGGGAAAGCAAAGTCAAACTGGCCCTAAATTTTATCTAATATTATCGAAGATTGCCTATCATAAAAGTCTAACTTACGTTACACGAAACATCATGTTACAATTTTGCTTAAAAGTTGTGCACATACATGTAATGTAAATATCGACATATATAATTGTAATCCATTGAAAAACCATCAACTCTTGTTGGGTACGTAGAGCCGAAGTTACATAAAGTCATGAACGATTTTGTAGTTGAGACTCGGTGAAAATATCATTTCTAGAGTATTTCACCCAAAATTTAAAAATATGGCAAGAGCAGATGAATAAGAAACCTAAAAACAGATTACTTGAAATTATGACTTATGAATTCGTATGTTGTATCAAACTTCTAATTAATCCTTCTAGAGTTCTGTAATTTTTTGTTTCAAGCATAATAAACGGAATAATACACTATACATCATTAAACCGATTGATTTAAACTCATGATTATGTTTGCGTCAACAACATACACTCAGATTCTTAAATGAAATGTGAGCTCATAACTAAATTAAATATAATTGAAATTGACATTGAGATTATGGGTGTTAACGAGCCGGACCGAGACCGAACAGTCTTGAACTCAACTCGTGAATGAAAATGTGCAAGTTCGGTTCAAAGCTCGTCGAGCTTAAAAAATTTCAGCTCGGTTCGAGTTCGCGAGCCAAAATGAAGCTTATTTACTCATGTTAGATTCTTAACTATTTTTTTCCAAATACAACATAAAAAAAGTAAATAAGGTATGAATAAAAATAATAACATTTGATCAGATAAAACCCATAGACTAATACATAGTTTTAAAATGATATCTTTTGATCACATGTAACCAATAAACTAATTCAACATTAAACGTTGATAATTTCTTTCGAAGTATTTTCATATTCATAATTACTCTACAAAGATATAGAAAGTAATATCAAAATCATCATTTTAATTATTACTCACTAATAATATGGTTTATTTTTTTCACTAATTTATTAGATTAAAAAAATATTATGATCATGTTTGCGAATTTTCGAACCGAATCATAGAAAGTTTGACTTGATTTGTTAATATCTAGAGCTAATTTCGGACTCGAGTCGAACTCTATCGAGTGAAACCCTGACCGAGCTTTGACAAACAGAATCCCGAACTGTTTGCGAACCATTAAACTTGTTAACACCCCGAATCAGGGCTTCAAAACTGAAAATGTTATTCAAGAAACAAGATTTGTGGCAAAAGTAACATTTAAGGAATGAAAAAGAATGGTTAAATATGAATGTGATGTGAGTAAAACAAAATGAAAACGTAAATGTAAGAAAAGAGGAATTAGGTAAGGCACATACTTTGTTCGGGTCTCACCACAATTGTTCAAATGGTATTCCATTTTTAAGAAAAAAAACTTGTATGACATAAAATTTGATTTATCTTTCATGTGATTTGAATCTATAATTTTTTAAAATGTAAATTTAGTTTCACCCACTAGAATAAGAATAAGCTGCATAATGTTTCATTAAAAAACATTTCCACAATAACTGTTACCTATTTTATAGCGTGGGGGTATTGCACTATTTGCTTTTGACATTATAAACTAAATTATGTTGCACATTTTAATTTAGGTATTTTTATGGACATGATCGACAATTTAGAGGGCATGGTTATATAAGTAAGGTTTAAAAAGCTTTCCAAAATTATTAATCATAACTAAGTTATATTAGTAACCTTAAAATAAAACTTTCCATCTTAACCTATTATTTTCTCATTTTATATGATATTATATATGATTTATTAATATTAATAAAATATATTAATAAATAAGCTTACTTCCAATATATATAATTAGAATACGTCTCATCAAAATTTAAAAATGCATATTTGATTGGATTTACTTAGAACACAACCAAATAATATATTACAATATTTGAAATTGAACTGTTCATTTCTGATTTCTCCAACTGAATATTTTCTTTAAGAAAGTTACTCCCACCAATCTTTTAACGAAATATACTAAACATGAAATAACAACTCCAAACTCGCACTAGCTACGAGAACACAGGTAATAAGGATGAAGAGAAATGGAAACAAACAAAAGTTATTAGTACCAGAAAACAGAACAGAAATATAAAAGACAAGAAGTTAGCTTGTCAAAAGGCAGAATTTAGGGCGAGTCTCACGATTTTTGAGAATAAGGTTGCAGTTTTTCTATATTCAACTCAAAGGCATAATTCACTTTCCTTCTGCACATACTATAATCAGATATGAAGTCATTTGGCTGTACGGACTTCACGTGAAAGCTGCTATATTCTTTTACTTTTAAACTTATTCAAGAATCAATTTTGGTTCCGGTATTTAGCTGATTTCAGTATTTAATGTTATTAACTGTAATTAATAATTCCAAACAACAAACAGCAGATGATAATAATAAAAATATTAAAAATATTTTTATAAATTATCAATTGTATTTTTTAATGAATAATCTTTTATAATGAAAGAATAAATGAAAATAATTTTTTAAAATATTATAATAATGAAATATTATATTTCAGCTATATGATGATAATGATAAAACTGAGAATTAAAAAAACGTGATATCCATAATAAAACAAAAATGAAATAATAATAATAATAATAAAGATAGATTGTAATTGTAATTTTAAATATTATTGTAATAAATGATTATTAGCAATTTTTAATATAATATAGTTTTATTTTTAAATTACCGAATTATTGTTATTAATATTTTAGTACTTCAATTTCAATATATATATTTTTCTGTTCAATGCACGTAAGAATAAGTTGACATAACCATGTGATCAATATGTGATTTAGTGATCAAGATTAAACTTGCAAATTTTAGAGATTTGAGGTTTGAGTTACATCAACCCATCTAGGTGGGTTTGAATTCTTCTTTCTAACTTTTTTATGTGTATTCCACAAATTAAAAAAAAGGTGTTGGAAAGAGTCATAATCTCCCATGTTTAAATATTACCTTCTTTATCGTGCTATTTATATAAAGTAATGCTAATCTTGTTTATGGTCCCTAACCTTTTCATATGAATACGTGAGACCCCAAAACTTGGCATAAGTGCAACTCTGTGCTCCTTAATTTGATATAATTGAACATTCAAGCCCTTTTATGATCATATAAATATTAATTAGTTCGTGAAAATGGAGTGGATATGTGAATTGTGTATCTAAAACTATACATTTGATTTAAATTATGTATTAATTGAAGGGGGTTCGAAGGTTCAATTATGCTAAGTTCATGGGGTTCAGATATTCACTTGTACCACAAGTTTTGAGGCTCAGAAATTCACTTGAACCAAACTTAGGAAGTTGATAGAGACAAAACAAAAGCAACCAAATTAACACAGTCCAACATGTATTTTGTCTAAATTTAAATACAAATTTTTTAATGATTCATTGTTTTTATTTGCCAAGATGGTTAATCTAAAAAAAATTAGTCATTGCTTTAGAAAATTAGAAGCATAATTCGTAACGTAGAAAAATATTGAATAATGAATAGTTTAAATTTATTAATGGTGGATTAATACGTTGTAAAATGTGTATTATCAATTATTATTCCACCAGAAAAAGAGTGGTTAGCTCATGATGCTATCCTCTGTTAAGCTTGATATTTGTATGACATGATATTATTGGAGTGTTTTTCAGAATTTTTACTTTTCAATTTATTGGATTTAAATCACTTTAAACTTATAAAGTGTTTAAAGATAAGTGTAAAATATTTCTTAAAATTTTTTTGTGAAAGTGTTTGGTAAAAGTGATATAAAAGTGGTTAAATATATAAAATGATAAAAAAACCATGTACTTTTTATTTATATAAAACCATTTCATAGTACATGATGGTAGTGTAGAAATTGACTTGATCAAAATCACAAAAACCAAAAAGCTCTTTTTTAAAAACCCTTTTAAGTCGAAATAAAAACTTTGAAAAACTCTTTCATGAAATGTTTATAAACTAAAAATACCTTATAAACTTATTTGACCAACTTTTAATTTTTGAGAAACGTCATGTATGATACTTATTTTACTATACTAGTATTTATTTTTGTCTCTTCTATTTTATTTAAAACAGATTACTATAAATAATTTTCGCAAATTAATATAAATACTTCACAGGGTTAAGGGTTCAACAAAAACCAAGAAAATATTGAAACTAACAGGATCTTCTATAATCTTTTGGACCTAATACTTTATATATAGTAAAATAGAGATTTTCGATAAATAATCATTACTTTTCCTTCGTATTATGGAATAGATTGGATGTTGGGTATAATACTTTGATCCAGTAATAATATTTTAGGTCATGTTTGTTTACAGTTAAATATTTAATAAAAAAATCTTTTTCAAATTTTAAGTGTTTGTTTAAATATAACAAATCAAGAAAAATTTTAGGTTAATCAACAAAAAATCTTTTCATAAATTATAAAAAATATTTCCCAATAAAAACAGGGAAATTTTCCCAATGTAAGTGATCGCTTCGTTTTGGATTTCTTCGAGCATTTTCCCCTTTTAGATTATTATTAATAATTTATTTTTTATTTTGTAAAAATATTATAATTTAATGCATTGTTTTGACCGCAAATATTTGAGTACGTGATTACATTAATATTATTATTATTAAGTAATTATTTTATTTAATTTTTAATTTTATAATTATGTTATAATTTTGTGACTTGTTTTAATTAGAATAGTTGAGTACAAACATATAAGTACGTGAATATATTTGAAATAATGTTTGTAAAATAACTTTTCATAATTGCAATCAAACGTCAAAAAATATAATCTAGTGTTGTAGTCGAACACAAAAAAATATTTTATTTTCTAACACAATATTTTTTCTTGCACAATATTTTCTAATTTACAAACGATTCCTTAGAAAAATAAAAAGTAGTAGTGAAAAAATATAGTGACAAAGTACCGTAAGAATAAAAGCAAACTTTTAAAGAATTTGTGAAATCAAAGGATACTTGGTTTCAAAAAATTAACAAACATGATATCCTCAATATTAAATTATGTCACGATAATGAGTAATCTTATTTGTTTTTATCTGAAATTTTGCGGAATTGTTAATGAAATTGAATAATATCAATGATAAATTTTGAAATATTCTTTATAGTGTAAATATTATTAAATTAAATATGATGGTTACTTTAAAAAATCATAGAAAATGAAAAATTCTT
>CATIWQ010207762.1:0-36729 GCA_949673415.1 Euphorbia schlechtendalii
CCTTCCCTGTGGGTTTGATATCTTTTAAAACTACATCGCAACTGTATACTTGCAGTTATCATCATTTTTCTATGTGGTAAGGGGTATTGACAACACCTACATTTTATATGTGAAAAAGTTTTTGGCGCAGTTGATAGCCAAAAGTTCATGAGATTTTGGAACCATATTTGATTAAACTTATCAGTAGAAAAGTGGTGAACATTTGGCTCTATAATAGAGATAAATGCTGGATGACTTGTCATTCTACTGAGTTGTCCTCTGGTGAGAACAGGGTTCTGAGGTGCATCAATGATCAGTCTTTCTGGATGATCCTTCTTGGTTCTTGTCTACTTGGGTAGATCATGATGAATAGGATCCCCTTTTGCTTCTGGAGGATGTTCTTCATCTCCATGTTCTGAGAATCTGATCTCAGATGGTTCTTCCTTTGTTGATGCTTCTACTTGAGTTAGCTCAGAAGGTTGTTTATGTGAGATAGAGTCTCCATCTTCCTCTGAGCTTTTTCCTGCATGGTTAGTCTCATCGAAATTGACATGGATTGACTCTTCAAGGGTAGCAGTCCTTTTGACAAAGACTCTATATGCTTTAAATTAATGATAGAGCAACCAAAGATGGCTTTTCTTCCTTGATCACACAGTTATGCAATACTCAGCAGGTTGAACTTTAATCCATCAACTAATGAGATTTCTTCTATCTTGATTTCAGATCCAATGGTTCCTTTTCCAATGATCTTTCCTTTCTTGTTATCTCCAAAGCTAACATTCCCATATCTTTTGCATTCTAAAGAGATGAATGAAGTTTCATCCCCTGTCATATGTCTTGAGCATCCACTGTCTACATACCAAATTTGTTGACCTTCTGTGGACCTAAGACTTACCTGCAAAAGTAAATGGTTAGAATTTCCGAACCTAGTTTCCCTTGGGTTCAGGTGCATTATAAGTTAAATTTGGCCAACTATAAGAATCATAAGAATCATTTTTATATCTACACATAGAAGTTATATGATTCTTCTTCCCATAGAAGTTGCAAACAATCTTTGTAGCTTCTTTGACCTTCTCTTTCTGTAGAGTTCTGGGAGATAGGCAAAGGTCAAAGGGTTCTTAGATTGGTTACCTCTGAGAAATAACTTTCCTTTTGGCACATGGATTTCTTTGAGTCATCTTCGGATAATCTCCTTTCTGATGCTTGGTTGTGCCATACCTATATCCAACTTCTTTATAGCTCCTTTATCTACGAGCTGAGGATTTACCTTAATACTTCTTTTGATGAAGATTTTGCTTCTGAGGAGCGTTCATCCTCTGAGGACGCCTTTTCAGCAGTTGATGATCTTTCTTCTAAATAGGCTTCTTCTTCTCAAACTCTGATGCTCCAGGCAGAGTAATTTTTCCTGATAAATGTCATTCTAGCTACATTACTCTTCTGCTGAGGTTGGTTGCATTGACTCCAACCAGAATTATTTCTTTCTTAAATTTCTCAATCTCTGCTTCAAGCTCTCCTTGCCTTTAGTGAATGGCTTTGGTTGAGTTATCTCTTGCTGTATCTCAAATGCAGAAGTCTTCAAAATCTTCTTCTAGAAGCTTCATGTGTTTCTTGTTCTTCTTAACCTGCTTATAGACTTGTGCAAGTATTTGCATATTTTCATTAGGAATGTTGAATTTAGAGTTTACCTCATTGTCTTCCTGGGATTTTGAAGATGAGATCCTTTCTATGCTGCTATGCCATGATTCCACAATTGGGTACATATCATCTATAGCCATGAAACAGATTTGTGCAGTTTCTTCATTTTTTGAGGAGTCAGCGGTGCTTTCACTTTCACTGTTACTCCATGTAATCACCATTTTTTTCTTTCCTTTGTCCTTTCTAAGCTTAGGAAAGGTTGATCTGATATGTCCTTCTTGGCGACATTCAAAGTATGTGATCTTTTCTTCTCTAGGCTTTACTTCAGATCTTCTGAATTTCCCTTTTGAGAAGTCTTTCTTCTGGAGGTCTAGCTTTTGAGGAAGGATTCCTCTCTTATAAGGCATCTTGGAGTTTTTCTTCATGAACTTCCTGAATTTTCTAGCAAGCATAACCATTTCCTCATCATTTTCATATGAGCTTTCTTCCATAGTTTCTGCTATCAGGATTATAGCTTTCTTTGCTTTAGTCTTTGCCTTTTCTTTCTTCTGAAAGTTCTACATAGAAATTTCATGAGTAATTAAGGAACCAATAAGCTCATCATACCTGTAAGTTGGGAGATCTTGAGCTTCTTCTATTGCAGTCTTTTTGGCCTGCCATTTCTCAGTTAAGCTTCTGAGAATCTTCTTTACTTGCTCCTCTTCTAAGAAATTTTTGCCTAGCCTCTTAAGTTCATTGATGATGTTGGTGAATCTTGCATTCATGCTTAATATTGATTCACCTTCTTCCATCTCAAATAGTTCATAGAGACGGAGATTCTGGTTGATCTTTGATTCTTTGACCTTGTCTGTTCCTTCGTAGGTCACTTCAAGCTTTTTCCAAATCTCCTTGGCACTTTCACAACTTGAAATTTTGTTGTATTCTACAGCATCTAAACCACAATGTAAGAAGTTGATTGCTACCGCATTACTTTGCAGTCTCTTCATGTCAGAGTCATTATAATCATTTTCAGGTTTAGGAGAGACCACCCTTCTACAGTTGATGTACGAATGTATAGACCATTGGCTATAGCAAGCCATGCATACATGTCCTGAGATTGTATAAAATTTTTCATTCTATTTTTTCAGATTGTATAATTCTGTCCAAAGAATAGTGGGGGTCTGGACACAGACAACCCTTTTGGGAGTATCTGTGTAGTCATGTTGCCAGGCAAGTTTTTCATGCTACCTATATTGATCTTTTACTCTAGATTTGTTAAATCTGTTTTGAATAGAGTACTAAGCTCTGATACCACTTGTTGGACCTAGTAGGGTGTAAAATAGGTCAGAGAGGGGGGTGGATGACTCTTTTTCGAGTTCACTGTTAACTTCAGAAGATTGCTATTGATGATGCTTCTGAGTAAGTATTCGTTACTCAGAATCCCCGTTTTATATTTAAGTGTTTCAGATGCGGAATTTAATAAACACAAAAATAAAAGAGCAGAATAAGAAAAATGCAAACAGAGATTTTATCCTGGTTCAGCCTCTGCCTAATCCAGTCCTTGGAAACTCCTATCCAAGATTTAATCCACTATCAACTCTTCTTTTGGTGAAGAGTAAACCCTTTACAAAGCTCTGACTGAAGTACCCTCTAATAGTCTATGCTTTACTGAGCTATACCAATACAGGAGTATCGCCTTCTATATCTGAGGCTTTGAGCTTAAGTACCTTCCAACAGCTCCTGTTTCAATGAGCTATACCAATCTAGAAGTACCGTCCTTCTGAATCTGAGGCTTTGAGCTTCTCTATCTTCTTAAGTACTGTTCTCACAAGATCTCTAAGCTTCCTCCCACAAGCTATACCAATACATAAGTACCGTCCTTCTGTATCTGAGGCTTTGAAGCTTCTTATCTTACTGAGTAACTTCCTCTTAAGATCTCTAAGCTCCCTCACACTAACTTAATCTCAGCTAGTGTGTTACAGAACAATTTTGTAATGGAAAGTATGAGCTTCTGAACTTTGTTTTAGTTAGCTCTTTTACAAATAGAATAGTAATTGAATGTTTTCTATATGTATTTATAGAGAAAATTGTTGTGAAGATGTAAGACTTGATTTCACTTAAATTATAGTTCTCTTCTTGTTTTCTTCAATGGTGGAAAACATCCTTTTATAGAGGGAGAGAATGTTTTCGTTGAACTTGGACTTGTGTTGAGATTCTTCCTGTTGATCTTGGATTTGAGTTGAGAATCTTCCCGTTGTTTAGACTTGATTAGAGAATCTTCCAGTTGCATACAAGTTTCTGTTTGAGAAGAATAAGTCCAAATAGGACCCATACCATGATTTTAGGATATGTTTTTAGTCCATATAAATATTCCACTATCTTTTTAACTTTTCAGCTTTTCAAGGTGGACTCTTGACTTTCTCAGCTTTTTAGGTGGAACATAGTGCAGTATGTTTTTAGTGCCAAGTCAGCTTCCATTATATGAGTGTAAATGACTAAGTTATCCTTTGTGTATTTCCAGGTGGACTTCTTCTGAACCTTGGTATTTAAATGTCTTCTGCCGTGGTGTTCTTTTGAAATAGTCTGCTGTGCTTATGAGTTTGTGGCATAGTTCCTCTGAGTTCTTCCATCTGTGTCTTCTGAGGCATTACTTAATTATGCTTTTGACTCAGAACTTCATTACTGTCTTTTGAGTCTTTTGTGCTTATGAACTCAGAACTTACAAAACTTCATTTTATGATTTCAGAATCCAACAGTAATTAATAGATTAGGCGGGCGGTTGCATCCCCCGAGGTCTTGTAATTTTTGTAATCTTTACTTTCTCGCATTTACTTTCCGCAATTTACTTATTATATTATGCATGTGTGATAAAAATAAACCTAAAATATCTAGTTTAGTTCGAATATTATAAACGTGGTTTCTCTCATAGTGTAATTTAACTCAAATGACGACAAAATAGATAACTCATCCCGGACCCGAATCTCTGTTTTGTGGTATGGATTAGGCAAACAGATCTAAGTTGTATCATATTTTCCCAGAAGAGCTGATCCGGGTGGTGAATCTATAACACAAGCTAGAGATCTTGATCTCGAGTCTTTTAAGCTTGAAAAAATACTTTTCAAAGCGAAACATTCTTTTCCAAAGCGCTTTTCCAAAAAGCTTTTGTTTTAAAAAATCCCACGCCCTATCTCACGGGCCAGCGCCTAGCTGCAACCGCGCGGGTTGGAACGTTGTTCGCTCACAACTGTCAAGTTGCTCCAACGAGAGTAAAAAGGCATCTTAAAATTCTGATGGTGCACATGCACTGTTAGAAACTCGTCAAGAAACCCATTAGTATAGTTTCTAATACAAGATTTACTAACAATTTAGCCTCTGTTAGAAAAGGTCATCAGTATTCGTATTTTCCACATTTACCTGATGGTTTTCGTCGTTAGAAAATTTCTTTTTTCTTTCTGTTAGACTTGATTTGTTTTTTAGAGAGAGATTGAAATGCTAGGGTTTGGGTTCTCTTCTTCTTCCTCTCTGATTCTAGGGTTACATTTGCGTAATCCAACTTTTATTCTTTAATTCCTTCTTCCTTCTAGGCTCCAGTGTTTGTGAGTTTGAGGATTTAATTTCATATTAAATTATGTATTAGAATTGCAAAGATCTGTTAAGCTGCTGCTAGTTGGTTGTTGGTCTTGATGTGTTGTAATTTGCTTTCTAAGATCAATAAAGACTGCTATCGAAGGCCTTCACTCGTGTACTAGTTTGATCCCCTTAAAAAGATCAAGAAACCATGTAAAATTATGTTGTTTTGTGTATGGATTTCTTTCTACAATCTTTCCTTGTATGCGCTTGTTTGTTACCGACGATTCCATTATCCGACAATTATTTCTTGTTGCGATAAGGCTTCCATTGTGCAACAAGACGCAATGTTGATTTATATTAAATGAGTGTGTAAAATTGTTACAACGTTGGAAACACAACATTACAAATGGCCTAATATGTTGTTATTATGGCTTTTCATCTACCCAAACTCGAATTTGAAACCACCAGAAGAGACAATCATATATAATTTTATTTTATTTCACATAGGAATATTTACTCTATGGGAGGTGAATTCCAAATTCTTTTATTCGAGTAACAATTATATTTCATAGTGATGGATCCAAAATAATGTTTATCATATTATGCATTCTTTTTCATTCATTTTTATTTTTGTCCAGCGAAATAGTCTATCTGCAAAGCAAACAACACTTAAATGTTAAGTATTTTGTACCATCTATATATGTATATTACGTACTAAGTATAAAATTTGTTGCTTTCAAATAAAGAGAGTTATTTTTCTTGATCACCATTATAATTATAGTTTTGAAACTCAACATGAATTTTTGTTAATTACGCTAATTTGCAATGTGATTGATTCCTTTGTCCTCCTTGTCTTCGGCCCTGCACTCATGATCTTTGTCCTTGTCTTCCGCTTCGTGCTTGTCCTTGTCCCCGACCTTGTTCTTGTCCTCAGTGATGTTCAGCTTTTCAGAAAAATTTTAATTAATATGATTAGCAACACATTAATTTCATATAGTAATTTTGATTTAATTCAAAAATAAAAAACCTATGTAGAATTTCTTGAAGCAAGAGAACAATACAGTTAACACGTTTAAAGAAAAGCTAGAGTACTATACCCTTTTTGTCACAATTGTATTGAGATCCTTCCCGGATGTTAATGGATACTCATTCCAATTTATTTTCATATCTTTAAGTTTTGGAGCCTTGAATGATCCTTTGGAGAGAGCTTCTATCTTAGAGCACCAAATAATTTGCAATTCCTGTAATGAAGGAAATTCCAGTGCATGATTCCCATCATAGACGATTTTGAGTTTAGACATACACAAAAGTCTCAAGACTCTTAATTTTGGGAAAGTAATAACAATATCTGTTGTAGCATGATCAACTTCTTTTTCACGTGGTTCTTCCAAAATCTGAAACCAAGTTATAACATATCCATTACAACAAAAAATTTGGTAAATATATAAGAAATGTATTTTTTATTATCCCAAAATTACTAAATTGATTTTTAAATTTATATTAAATTAAATTACAGATTGAAGTTGTAGTTTATTGCGGATATTGGGTTATCCCTTGTAAAAAAATAAACAAGTATGATAAGTGATATATAAGTGGTGTAGATTAGATCTCACAAAATCAATTAGTTTGTATCATCCAATATACACAACTTATGATACTTTATTCTCGTTTATTTTCGATGTGAGATTCTCAACACACAAGGATGGACATAAGATCAGATTTTTTTTACCATAAAGAGCTGAATATGTATATATATGTATGCATATGTATATATATGTATCTAGATACATATACACATATACATATATGTATGTATATATACATATATACATATACATACGTACGTGTGTGCGCGTGTGTGTATAAATGTATACTCAACAGACATCAATTTTAAGGGAATTAGATTTGATACCTTATGGGTGTATTTTATTTAAATTTTAATTTTATATCCCAACAAACCGATTAAAATATTTTAATAAGAATGAACTATAATAAAAAGTTGCATTCAAAGCGAATTGATCTAGGAAGTTTAATAAGGGGGCTTGGCCCCACCCCTCAAGTGTAATTGGATCAAAGTATATATCATTGGATCTCAACTAGTTGACACTTCTTAAACATTCATTGATTTAAACTAAAATCAGGATCTTTCAAGGTGTGGGCTCGATAAATTGAGTGAGAATACAAATGAGATTGAACTCATAACAAAAATCAAATGACTTGTTAATACTTAATAAATTTACACCATATGACCTTCTGATCAACTCATATATCTCCTTTTTGGGGAACATGAATGATTATACTTATCCAATCACAATCGAGATATGCTTTATACTTTGAACAAGACTATGGTAATGTTGCGATTATGATAATTATGTGGTTCAATTAGGACTTCAACTAATGACCATGTACATAACAATCAGTGATATAATAATAACCATATTTCCATCATCATCTTATTTTGTCTGGTAAATAAATAAATTGAAGGTAGAAAATACGTAGTTTAATTACTTAATTAAAAAAATACCTGGTCTTTGAAGAAAATTTCCTCTATTTCGTCACATGACCATATCCTTAACTGTTGTAGTTGTTTGAGCTGTGTAGCCATTGAGATCGGAAACACATATTTTAACTTTGGACACTTCCTTATCTCAATTGAAGACAAATTACGAAAGTAACAAGGTAGTTGTATGTTTGACAAGTAATAAGGGCCATTCCATATTTCTTCCAGGCTATACATGTCCTCGATGGACAACACTTCCAAAGGAAATAAGAGAGCTTTTAGCAGATCCATGTCTTGTTCCAAATGCAGCCACTTGATAACATTCTTCACATATCTTGCTCCTGTAAATGTTAATTTCTTGATTATTGGAGCGTTGAATGATCCGTACAAAAGAGCTTCCATGTTATTGCATTCTTCAATTTTCAGTTCTTCTAATGAAGGGAATTCGATTGAATTCTTCCCCTTGTACAGCATTATAAGCTTAGGCATATATCGAAGACTCAATAGCTTTAGTCGAGGAAATGAGATAGCATTATTAACTTCACTTTCATCAAATTTTTCCATACTTTCTCTCACAATCTGTTAACAATAAGAAAAAGTCATCTCATCAATACATATGGTATACCTGATCTGTTTCTTACCCACTTAGGCACAATCAGCTAAACATTGTCAAAGTTTGGCGTTCTTTGAAAATGGGGTTAAACCCTTTTAGATTTCAAATTGGGATAACTTCACATCTCCATCAGTTTTCAAAATTTAGAGTTTGTAAATTTTGTTAATGATTCTGTTCTGATTTATTAGCTTCATATATTTTTAATCGTCTATGCAAGCTATGCTTAAAGAATCTTGGAAGCATGTCAAGTAAATTCAATAACAATCAATTGAATTCTTTGATGTTGATGAAGCTTCCAAGAAAGAAATTAATTTCAGAAATCAATTCAATTGAATCTTATCCAGCGAATTCGGTTCAATTATTTTGTTTTAGCTTACAATTTGATTGTATGGTTCAATCAGGAAATCATTACTGACCATTTACAGAAAAACCAGTAAATTAAAAATTGATTTTCCCCATCTTCATTTGTGGTCTTATTAATAAAAAAAAATGGATTATATAAAAAAAAGTGCCGAAAAGTATATAACTGAATTATTTAATTAAAAATTACCTGGTCTTTGTAGAAAATTTCCTCTACTTCAGCACAGTGTGATATTTCCATGTGTTGTAGTTGACTCAGTTGTGTAGCGACCGGCAGCGAAAGCACATGTTTCAACTTTGGACAATCCCATATCTCAATTCGAGTCAAATTAGGGAAGCAAGTTCCATTACATATTTCTTCCAGGTATTCCATTTGGGACATGGTCAACTCTTCCAAACCCGAGAAGAAAGCTTTCAGAAGATTCATGTCTGTCATTGCATCAACCAAGTATTTCATTTCAAAAGAGTTTTCAATATCTAATTTCGTTAACTTTGGAATCACATTGTGTTTTTCCAAATTCAACCACTTGATAATATTCTTCTTCAAATATCTGACACCGCTCAACACTAATTGCTTGGTTGTTGGAGCATTGAGCGATCCGTAAGAAAGAGCTTCCAAGTTATTGCATTCTTCAATTCCAATATATTCTAATAAAGGGCATTCAATTGCATGATTCCCATTGTACATAATTCTAAGCTTAGGCATTTTTCTTAAAATCAGTCTTGTTAGTTGAGGCAATACAATTACACGATCAACTTCTCTTTCATCGACTTTTGCAATACTTCCTTCCACAATCTATCAAAAATTTATTAAAAAAGTCATCGCATATAATAGGAATTTATCCATTATTTGAGAAAGGGAAACCGTATACTCAAGCTGAAATGATTATTATTGTATTATTGTTTATTATTATTATACTATTGTTTATTATTATTATTACTATACCTGACATTCAATAAATTAAATAAATATAGTTACATGAAACTGAAATATGTAAAGTTACGAAATTGATTAAAAGACAATGCTCTTAACTGTTGAAATTTGAAAATTTTTGAGATGTGCATGTCTTCATGATCAATTTGCAAAACAAAGAACTGTGAATTTGATAAAAGCAATTATATCAAACAGAATTGTATGAAGCTTTCTAACTAGCAGAAAATTTTTTGTCTAATCAAATAGTGATGGAAAGTCATTTAAAGATATGTTTAATTGAATGAACTCATGTGGTGTTTTGACAAATGAGGGGGGAGTGTAATCGGACAGTTTGGCATGCTTAAGCTGATAGGTAAGATCATTGTTACATTATTCCTTACTCTCCCTCCCACATGAACGCCCATTTAGCTTAAAGTGGGTACGTGTACATATATATATATATAATTATATAATTATATTATTCAAGTAAAAAAAATACCTGGTCCTTGTAGAAAATTTCCACCATTTCATCACAAAATGATATATTCATGTCTTGTAGTTGTCTCAGTTCTGTAGCAACTGATAGTGGAAACACACGTGTCGAATTCGGACACTCGATTATCATAATCTTAGTCAAATTAAGAAAGCAAGCTGGTTGCGTGTTTGACAAATACGGTCCATGCCATATTTCTTCCAGCCCATCCATAGACATAATGGACAGCTCTTTCAAAGGAGAGAATAAAGCTTTCGCCTGAATTGGGTCTGCTATTACTTCAACCAAGTATTTCATTTCATGGCATTTGGAAAGCGATAATTTTGTTAAATGTGGAATTCCATTGTGCTTTTCCAAATGCAGCCACTTCATAATATTCTTCAAATATCTCACTTCTGTCAACTCTAATTCCATGGTTCCCAGAACATTGAATGATCCGTAGCAAAGAGCTTCCATGTTATTGCATTTTTCAATTTTCAGATATTCTAGTGAAGGGCATTCTATTGCATGATTTCTACCATTATGCAGAATTCTGAGCTTAGGTAATTCTTCAAGACGCATTCGTTTTAGTCGAGGCAATACAGTTACGCGATCAGATTCTCTTTCACTACTTTCTTCCAAAACCTGTCAACAATATCACACCAAAAATTCATCATTATAATATTGAAAATATTGTTTTAATTTATAACAACAGTTGCAAATTAATTTTGTTGATAAGTTTTATTTAGATAATTCGATACAACAAAGCATATGATTTAACAGTTGTAATTATCATGATTATATATTGGAGAAAAATAATTTGACATTAAGTAAATTAAAATAACCTGATTCCCATCATCCACTTGGTCTTTCCAGAAAATGTTCTCCATTTCATCACAATATCGTATCCTCATGTGCTGTAGTTGTCTCAGTTCTGTTGCCACCGAAAGCGGAAACACATGTTTCAGTTTTGGACAACACCATATCTCAATGTCAGTCAAATTAGGAAAGCAAGGTGTTTGTATGTTTGGCATATAAAGGCCATCCCATATTTCTTCCAGGCTGTCCATGTACATTATCGTCAATGTTTTCAGCCGAGAGAAATATGTCAAAGGAAACCCGATGTTTCCTCGCAACTGTTGGAACATTATATACTTTAACTCTCTCACTCTCCACAATATTAGGTTATCACATTTCCTCAGCAGACTACCGATCCAATTCGCTGAAGCATCACATTCATCAACCTCACCTATGTTCAAAACATTTGAATCCGAATTAAAAAATTGATAATATCTGCCATACGCGATCTGAAATTTTGTTATGCTTTCGACTATCTTTTCTACCAAAAGAGAACCCTTTGGTACACCGATGCTTATTGATGTTAGTGGAAAAGATTCTATGTCGCTAAGACTAGCATTGACTCTATTCCCCCCTTCTTCTTTGAGTCCCCACTTTTGAAAATACGACGCCAATGTCAACTCTTCGAGTTTCACTAGATTTGACAGTACACCTGGTGGCATATAGTCAAATGACACTGAGTAGTGGAATCTAAGACACCTCAGGTTGCACAGCTGTCCTATCTCCACTGGAAAATCCGAGAAAGTGGTAAATGATAATGATAAGATTTCTAGATTTTTCATACTTGTTAGCATTTTTCTAAAATATATAGGTTCTACCCTTTTCTTGCGATCATATTCATGTTCATAATGGATGAGTAAAGTTCTGATTTTCTTTTGCTTGGTAAGTGGTGGTAATGGAGCTTTGACTCTCAAATCCACAACTCTAAGTTCTCCCATTCCTTTGAAAAAGCAAATTGAGAGCTCGCCTGAACTATACTCAAAATAGATCTGCAGTAGTTTAAGGTTTGGGCATATCAAGTCAGCAGGGATGCCAACCTTACTAGAGTAGTAATTACACACAATTGAAATTGCGCTGCATTCTTCGAGCTGACTTGTCTCTGGCCACTTCTTCATTTCCTTCTTACATCTTACGAGATACGGGTATTCATCTTTTGAGGAAATTGATATTGCAAAATCACGTACTATATCGTGCAACCTCACATATTCATCTCCCTTACCATCAAGCAACAAAAACGATTTTTTTAGTTTATCGATGATCGAATCAACTCTGTCTCTTGCTTCCTTCAAGCTATCCACACCTTCAAACAACTCTAAGCCCTTCCCATAGAACACCACTTTTTCAACTGGAACATCATAATCTTCAGGGAACAAGCAACAAAAAAGAAAGCATGATTGGGTTTCCTTATCATTCAGTAGATCATAACTTAATTGTATTCGTGAGTACACTTTGTCCATTCCTGAAATTGCCAATAGGTTTGACTTTTGTAGCTTGCGTAGAGAATCATCCCATACACTTGAAGGCTTATCTTTCAATGCTCTAGCAACAGTTACAATAGCAATTGGTAAGCCATCACACTCACGTACTATCTTTCTTGCCGTTTCTTGTAAATTCCCATTGCATTTCCCTGCATTTTGTATAAACAAATCCCTAGCTTCTTCCCCATCTAAACCTTTGAGAGGGAAGTTCATTTGACTTCCCATTTTCTTGCACTCATCTTCATTTCTTGAAGTGAAAACAATTTTGCCCCTTTAGTGGCCAAAGGAATTCCAATGTTATCAAAATCTTCATCATGTAACTGCCACCAAACATCGTCCAATATTAAAAGGGCTTTATTATTGGAAAGCCAATATTTCAACTTCTTAGCTCTTCCTGGCAAAGTGCTTTCATCAAATTTCAGCCCCAACAATTCTATAATCTCAATTTGAATTTTTTCAAAATTAGGATTCTGGGACACGATTACCATTGCAACCTTATCAAACAAGCGATCAACTTCAATGATTTGAACAAGCTTCTTTGCCATTGTGGTTTTGCCAATCCCACCCATGCCGCAGATACTGCACATACTCACATAATCATCCTTTAATGCTTCCAAAACTCTGTTACTGATTGATCGCCTTGAATCGAAGTCCATAGAGCATCTGAGGTTGAATTCAGCCCCAGCTATTTGGTGATCAAAGGACGTACCAAAATCAGGAGCACTTTCAACCTTTCTATTCATGATTTGAGTCAGCTCCCAGGCCCGCTTACTTGTGGAATATCGTGATCATAGATGAAGACACGATATGTTGTTCCTAGAGATTGTGTTTTCAGCCTTTCGATGAAGCTCATTTGCATCAGACTGCCAAATAGCAACAGTACGACTAACATCTCTCAGCCTTCTATTTGCATCATCTGAGTAACGACATGCATCAGCCCTCTTGGCATCCAGCTTAACTATTGCATCTTCTAGGTCCTTGAGATTGTCATTGTATTTATATAGGTACTCCACATGCTTTTTGATTTTGGCTAACAAGGAAGTTGCAGCTTCACTGGCAACTTCCTTCACAACTTCAGTAAGGGGTTCCATCAAGTCTGAAATTGCAACAAGGCTAAGTCGACAATTCATTTTAATAAACTAAATTAATTAATTATCTAGTGACTAATCCAGACGATGATTTTTAGCACCTCTGCCACTGTATCTCTATTACAAAAGTATTTTATTACGTGTAATAATTGTTGTATTGTAGGGAAATAGTTTGGTTAGTAGTACAAGAAACTTTTATTAATTAATATCTTGTTATATTGATATAAGCAAATTTGTTGTTTTTTTTCTTATTGTTGTATTAGTTAGTCTTTCCATGATATGATTTTTTTTTTGAAGTTTAGTCTTTCCATGATATGTATGTTGGATTATAAACTTGATTCAACAAAACTCAAACTAAATTAGAGGCTATTAATTACAACTAATTTGGAGGCCATTAAATTCAACTAAATAAGTTAGATAATTATTGGTAAGTTGGGAGTTGTGGTTAGTTGGATGTTGTGGTTAGTAGATGTGTTAATTGGGAGTTGTATTATTCACCTATAAATAGGTGAGTTGTTTAGTTGTTTATCATCAAGTAGAAGTAAGAACTTCTTAAGAGAGAAAAGAATAAAAATAAGAGTGAGTTGTAGTGTTGTATTTGAGTGAGTGTTCTTATAATATTTTCTTTGAGTTTAATCAAAGTTATTCTTTTGAGTGTTATATTTCCAACAAAGTGTACTAGAGCCACGTTCGAAGCTCGCTTTCGCTTTTGAAAAAATTCAATTCCGAGAGCAAAAAATCAAGTTCAAAGAAATATGCAGGTTGCAAGGGAAAAACAATCTCTTGCGAAATCCGTCGAAAAATCTGCAGGTTGCAAGGGAAAAACAATCTCTTGCAGAATCAGTCAGAAAATCTGCAGGTTGCAAGAGAAAATTATCTCTTGTAGAATTCGTTAGAAAGCTCTAACAACGTGCAAAGTGTTGCAGCAGATTCAAGAAAGTATCGCAATAGCACCTGTACTCCTAGATAAACTATTTGAGTAATATGGTGAATGGAGTGGCATCATTCCAAGTTCCAACACTCAACAACAACAACTATGACAATTGGAGCATCAAAATGAAGGCTCTTCTCAGTGCACATGATGTTTGGGATGTCATAGAGAAAGGCTTCAACGAGCTAGAAAATAAAGTCACTCTTACACCCAATCAAGCAACAAGTTTGAAGGATTCTCGAAAGAGAGATAAGAAAGTTTTCTTCCTAATCTATCAAGCCTTAGATGATGATGGTTTTGAGAAGATCTCAAATGCAACATCCACCAAGCAAGCGCGGGAGAAGTTGCAAACGTCATAAAAAGGTGCGTCTCCAAACTCTAAGAGGTGAGTTTGACTCCTTACACATGAAAGTGTCCGAGTCCATTTCAGATTATTTTTCAAGAGTAGCAGCCGTCTCTAATCAATTAAAGAGAAATGATGAGAATTTAGAAGATGTGAGGGTCATAGAGAAGATACTCCGATCGTTGGATCCCAAATTTGAGCACATTGTGGTGACGATTGAAAGAGCCAAAGACTTGGAGGAAATGACGATCGAGGAACTCCAAGGATCACTACAAGCCTATGAAGAAAAACACAAGAAGAAATAAGGGATCGATGAACAACTCCTCAAGCTACAACTCAAGGATACGAATGAAAGCCATGGTAATGGTAGAAGGCAACATGGAAGAAGTCAAGGCAGAGGTAGAGGTCGAGGTCGTGGATGAGAAGATAGCCATGGTCATGGACGAAGTTGGAACAATAATAACAATTCCAACAATAACTATGAGAACGGAGAAAGCTCCACTAATGGTTAAGGAAGAGGCTATGCAAATGCGAGGTAGACAAATCTCAAGTTCAATGCTACAACTACCAAAAGTTTGGACACTATGCTTCAGAATGTAGAGCTTCAAGCAATAAGGTCGAGGAGAAGGCAAATTTTGTGGAGGAGAACACCGAGGAGAAAGAAACATCACTGTTAGCATACAATAATAGTAGTGAACACCAAGAGAACACATGATATCTCAACACCAGTGCAAGCAATCACATGTGTGGAAGAAGGAGTTTGTTTGTGGAACTCAATGACGTAGTTCGTGACGATGTCTCATTGGGAGATGATACCAAAATATCCATGAAGAGGAAAGGTAACATCCTCTTTCGTGCTAAAGATGGTAACCACAAATTAATTTCAAAAGTCTATTATGTGCCTAACATGAAATGCAACATCCTTAGTCTGGGCCAACTCTTAGAAAAGGATATGATATTCATATGAAAGATTATAATCTTTTTTATGAGATGGCAATGGAGATCTAATCGTCAAAGTACGAATGTCAAAGAATAGAATGTTTCCTTTGAACATTCAAAATGATGTTGCGAGGTGTCTAAAGGCTTGCTATAAAGACTCGCCGTGGCTATGGGATCTTCAATTTGGTCATCTCAATTTTGGAGGACTAGAGCTGTTATCCAAGAAATGAATGGTTAGAGGTCTACCATGTATCAATCATCTTGATTAATTATGCAAAAGATGTCTATAAGGGAAGCAATTCAGAAAAAGCTTTCCAAATGAGTCAACCTCTAGAGCTAAGAAGCCGTGAGAACTCATCCATACCAATGTCTTCCATCCAATTAAGCCAAGTTCTCTTGCTAATAATAGTTACTTCCTTCTCTTCATTGATGATTATTCAAGAAAAACGTGGGTATATTTCTTGAATAAAAAATTAGAAGTGTTCGAAGCATTCAAGAAGTTCAAAGCAACCGTGGAAAATGAAAGTGGTCTTAAGATCAAACCTTGAGATCTGATCGAGGAGGAGAATTCACATCCAAGGAATTCAACGAGTTTTGTGAAGTAAATGGAATCTGTCATCCCTTAACAATTCCCAAATCCCCCCAACAAAATGGTGTGTAAGAAAGGAAGAACAGGGCAATCCTTGACATGACACGAAGTATGCTCAAGAGCAAAAAGCTATCCAAGGAGTTTTGGGCAGAAGCAGTGGCGTGTGCAGTGTACTTATTGAATCGTTCTTATACAAGGAATGTATGGGGAAAGACTCTACAAGAAGCATGGAGTGGAAGGTAGCCTGGAATTTCTCACCTACGAGTCTTCGGGAGCATAGCCCTGGTTCACATACCAGATGAGACTCAAACTAAGCTGGATCACAAAAGTAAAAGTTTCATCTTCATCGGCTATAACTCAATCTCAAAAGGCTATAAGCTATACAATCCAGATGACAAGAAGGTTGTGATAAGTAGAGATGTAATATTTAATGAAGAATGAGAATGGAACTTCGACTCTCGTAAAGGCGAATTCAATTTTTTCGAACTGGAAGAAGATGAGCAGACACCAACTGGGAAACTAAGAGAACTTCAACAAGATATCACAACTCCGCCAAACTCTCCTACTAATGGAAGCGAATCATCTTCCTCATCTTCAGATGAGAGTGAAGAAAGAGATTTTCCTCATTCGAGAAGCCATAGAGATCTCTATGAAGTAACTGAACAACTAGATAATTTAACACTATTTTATCTATTTGCTGATTGTGAACCAATGACATTCCAAGAAGCTATCCAAGAGAAAAGGTGGAGAGACTAGATGGATGAAGAAATCAAAGCAATTGAGAAGAATGGCATATGGGAACTCACTTCACTTCCTAAAGGACACAGGGCGATAGGTGTCAAATGGGTGTACAAGATAAAGAGAAATGCCAAGGAGAGATCAAAAGATGCAAGGCGAGGTTCGTTGCAAAAAGCTACAATCAAAAGGCTGGAATTGACTACGATGAGGTATTCGCTCCAGTTGCTCAATTGGAAATTGTTAGACTCATTATTTCTTTGGCTACTCAAAACAAATGGAAGAATCATCATATGGATGTAAAATCTACTTTCCTAAATGGAGTACTTGAAAGAGAGATCTACAACAGCAACCCCTAGGTTATGAAGCCAAAGGCTATAATGACACAGTGTTAAAGTTAAAGAAGGCTCTTTATGGTTTAAAACAAGCACCAAGGGCATGGAATAACATAATTGACAAGTACTTCCAAGATAATGGTTTCAACATATGTCCATACGAACATGCTTTATATACAAAGGTCAAAGATGGAGAAGTATTGATTGTGTGCCCCTACGTGGATGATTTAATATTCACTGGAAGCAACCCAAGCATGTTTAATGAATTCATGCAAGAGATAGCAAGAGAATTTGAAATGACGGACATGGGACATATGGCTTATTATCTCGGAATCAAAGTCAAACAAGAAAATGATGGAATATTCATCTCACAAGAGAGCTACGTAAGGGAAATCATAAAAAGTTCAAGATAGACAATTGTAAGCCGATCAACACGTCGATGGAGTATGGGATCAAACTATCTAAACATGAAGAAGGTGAATATATAGATCCAACATTGTTCAAAAGTCTAGTAGGAAGTCTATGTTATCTCACCTGCATGAGACCAGACATTCTTAATGCTATCGAATTAGTAAGCCGCTACATGGAATCACCTACTACCACCCACTTCCAAGCCACCAAGAGAATTCCAAGATATTTGAAAGGTTCAATTGACTTCGGTTTGTTGTATTCAATATCTAATGATTATAAGCTTTTTGGTTATAGTGATAGTGATTGGGGTGGAGATATAGATAATTGAAGAAGAATTAGTGGATTTGTGTTTTTCATGGGTGATACTGCTTTCACATGGATGTCAAAGAAGAAACCAGTTATCACATTATCTACTTGTGAAGCAGGATACATTGTAGCAACCTCATGTGTTTATCATGCAATTTGGCTGAGAAATTTATTGAAGGAGATTAGTTTAATGCAAGAAGAACCTACTAAGGTCTATGTCGATAAACTAAAAGACGAAGCTATCTAAAACGATAATTACAAAAACCATTAAGATCATGAAATAACAGTCAACTTTTTTACTTTCTATTAATAAATTTTATTTAGGGGAGTTGTTCGGAGTGGGGAATGGCGGGTCCCCCCATGATGGGAATTCCTTGGCCTGCCTTCGGGTATGGGCTGTAAGCGGCGTTCTCATTGAGGGACTAATGTCACCCTCGCTTCTTTCTTCCTGTCCCTAATTTTTTTTAAAAAAAAAGGTCCATGTCGATAACAAGTCAAGGATTGCATTGGCGAAGAATCCTATATTCCATTATCGAGGCAAACACATCGATATCCGCTATCATTTGATGCATATCGTTATTTCTCGCATTTACAAGAAAGGGAATTGTTTCGCGAATGATTTAGTTTATCATAGGAGGACTTCTTCCTTGGAGTTTATATGTTGGGACACTGTCCCTTCATGTTGTTTTTTCATTACTATTGTGGCTGGACACTGTACCGGTTCATTTGATTCTTTTTCTTTGCACTCTCATGGTATTTCTTTATTATTTTAACAATATTGGAGTTAGAGATTTTTTTAGATAGCGGGTTGCTAACCTATTTTGGATGCCCACCCTATAAAATGTTGGAGATGTAAGGTTACACATCAGAAATAAACAAATATAATGAGTGATACATAAGTTGAGTGGATTAGGCATTAATATAAGCCAATTGATCTTGTCTTAGATGGTCTCAACCCCACTTGCATGCTCACTCATGCTATCGAGCCTACCACTCTCTGATATCTACAGATTCTCTACATGGTATCAAAGTGAAGGAAGGCCTGATAATCAGAAAGATCATAGATTTGTGTTTAAAGTCTTGTTAGAATTTGGGCTAGCAGAGAAGACTAGCCCATTATTGACCTTGGGCTTCAGAGTAGATAGGCGAAGGAATATTTGGTAAGTGCCAATTGTTGGAGATTTGATTGTGGTTTTCCCACTTTAGAAATAAAGACATGTATATAAATGGTGCAAATTGAGTTTTAACACAAGCCAATTAGTTTTGTGTTAGATGGAACCCCACTTGTATCCTCACTCAAGCTATTGTCGAGCCCAACACTCTCCAGGCCAACGGATTCTCTACAAAGTATCAGAGCGACAAGAAGGCCTGACAGCCAGAATATCCTAGGTTCGAGTTTGAAGCCCTAGTGGAATAGGGCTAGCGTAGAAACTAGAAATGTTGTTAACCTTGGGCCTCCAAAGAGATAGTTTAAGGAGTGTTTGGCAAGTGGCAACTAGTCCAGGCCCAGTTACACTTGAGGGGAAGTGTTGGAAATGTGGTTGTGGTTTCCCACATTGAAAATAAACACATATTAAGAGTGGTATATAAGTTGAGTCGATTGGATCTTAACACAAGTCAATTGGTTTGGTATTAGATAGGCTCAACCCCACTCGTATGGTCACTCAAACTATCGAGCCCAACACTCTTCAAGCCCACATATTTTTTACAGCAACTAGTCTAAGCCAATTTTCACTTCAGAGGGAGTGTTGGAGATGCGAAATTATTCCACATAGGAAGTAAACAAATATAATGAGTGATATATAAGTGGAGTTGGGTCTTAATACAAGTCAATTGGTTTTGTATTAGTTGGCTCAACCCCACTTATATGCTCACTCAAACTATCGAGTCCAACACTCTTCATGTCCACGGGTTCTCTATATAACAATCATCATCCTCAGCTTTTATTCAAATATTATTTGTAAAAAATTTGAAAATAACCAACAAAAGAATATCTCATAAAAAAACAAGAGAATAATTTGATTTAATTTCCTGTTGATCAAGGTCATAATATGCACAAGAAACAACATGATGAGAAGGAAAGGACAAGTTCATAGACACGATAAAACAAGCTTTCAACCCCGAATGATCGATTAGAATACCTGAAAATTCAATACTGAAGCTGATGTTCTGAAAAAGTCGACGAGCTGGAAGGGAGAAGAGTTGAGATATGTATGTGCTGCAAAGTGAAGAGAAGAAAAGATATCAGTTCACTGGATAATAGGACATGTTTAGAGACGGAAAACATGTAGACAGACAATAAAATAACCCAGTTTCAACCCTAAAAGGTGGATTTGAATAATGAAAGCGTGCGAATACCTGAGAATTCAATTTTCAAGCTAGTGTTCTAAGTAGCAAGCAGCAAGACAATAAAAATTTGACAGGGTTTTACGAGCTTGAAGAGGACAACAGCTGAGATATGTATGTGTAGATTTGGCGGATAACCAGCTATATCAGATCTTGGTTGGCCTTTCACACCTAGCCAGATATTGATCGGTCACTCGAAAATTTGACGTGGGTGTTGGATTCTTAATACAATATTTTTCATTTGTATCACTTTAGCTTCTATATGTTCTATTTTAGGACTACTGGTCGTTATATATTAAAAAGATTTTATGGACCCATCTTCAATAAATTTCCGATAAGGATGACTTCGATAAAAAGTAAAGTATATTGCTATTGTATATAGTTACTTTCTTTTATTCTTACTACATAAGAAAGCAAAGTATAATTTCAACCCTAAAAGATGGATTAAAATACCTAAAAATTCAATTTTGAAGCTAATGTTTGTGTTCTGAAGTAGCAAGCAGCAAGGCAAGAAAAATTAAATTGGGTTTGACAAGCTTGAAGAGGACAAAAGCTGAGATATGTTTATGTGTTGATATTACTTTTACAATATCAGAGCAAGGAATTTTATATTGAGTCACTCGAACATTTTGACATGGATTTTGGATTCTTAGTACAACATGTATCATGTGTATCACTTTAGCCTGTATTACAATTTGTTCGAGCCTTAAATAATTTCCAAGAAGAAGACTTTGATAAAAAGTAAAGTATATATTGATAATATACTATTTAGTGACTTTCTATAATACACTTGCTATATGAAAAGCAAAGTATAGTTTCAAACTGAATATAAAAATATATTACTATCGATTCTGGAATTTTATTTTTCGGTTAAAAGACAAGGAAATACAGAAAGCGTACAAATCAATCAAATAAAAAAAATAGCTGTCTGCCCTTTTGCTTTAATCATCTATAAATTGATCAAAGCAAGTGAACTTATAAAGTTTGGATGAATGAGAATATCACTCATGTCAAATGATAATGTGCGCTTCCTACAAGAAGATACAAATCTATAATGATAATAACTCGATTGAAGAATGTTTTCATCCCTATGGTGATCGCCAAACACCATTTTGTTCCTTTGCTTTTAGATATTCCATGCAATAAAGAACCACATGGATGTGGCTAATTCTTGATTCGGACCCGGGAAGAAGAATGACTGCCACAAGTTCAGAAAAATGTATCCCGATCCAGGGATGGTCACACCGAACATATAAAATAGATCACACCATATACTACGGGCCCTTGAGCAATGAAATAAAGCATGTTCCATGATTTCAATATTATCACAAAATGGGCAAGTCGAGTTATCTAGGCACCCTCTGTGAAACAGGATAGCCTTCGAGGGAATTCTTTCATGAAAAATGAGCCAACCCAAAAAAACTGTACCTTCGGCAAAAGACAAGACTTCCAAATAATATTAAAATTCATATCCGAA
The DNA here is from genome assembly GCA_949673415.1 of Euphorbia schlechtendalii. Classification (NCBI taxonomy): domain Eukaryota; kingdom Viridiplantae; phylum Streptophyta; class Magnoliopsida; order Malpighiales; family Euphorbiaceae; genus Euphorbia; species Euphorbia schlechtendalii. The sequence goes on from CATIWQ010207762.1 coordinate 21,858, forward strand.
TTATGCGAGAACAAGTTATAGAATAGACATGTTTGTCGGGCGGGCTTAACGGGCTTTTTACTAAAAACGTCAACCTAAACCCGGACCAAGCCCGTACTTTAGAACTTCGGGCTCGGGCCTAGTTTACAAGGTCATTCCCAAGCTCATGAATATTTTTTTGTTATAAATATTTTTGTTAAACTAAATAGAAAAAATATAAAATAAGCCAAAATATGTTTAAATTTTTAACATAATTACATTGTTTAATTAAAATCTTTAATATTTAGTAACTTTTATCATAATCAAGTGCACAAATTTAATACGATAAAATATAAAATTTTAAAATAATTATAAATTTAATGTATAAATATATGATAAATAAATAAAATTATTCGTCGGGCCGGGCTCGGACCGTTTATATAAAAACCAAGCCCGGTCCATAAAACTTCAGGCTTAAAAAATAAATGTCCAAACCCGACCCGTTGAAGCGGGCTCGGGCCGAGCCCGGCAGGTAGCCTGGCCCGTGAATAGGTCTACTATAGAACACTGAACGGAATCTGGCCACAAAAAAGTAGGTTTCCTCCCACACTCCAATAAAACCTATCGGCATCCACACTGAAGATGAGAACCCTTGACGTCTCACCATCCCCGTCACCTGCTCCATTTATAAAAATATGTGGGATAGATTGGACAACCCATTCTTTAAGGTGGTTGCACCTCTTTCTACCAGACAGTCTTATATTATGCCTCCAAAAAGGCCGCAAAAGGGGGTTGAACCGAACAAACATTACAGCCCTTAATAACCGAGCAGCTTTTACGGCTACATAGATTGAACAAGTCCGAGAAAAGCACAGCAAAAGGTTGGTTTGAGCCCACGTGGCTTATCACATATTTTATTGATAAATTAATCTTAGTAGTATTAATACCATCCAAATTTGACCATAAAAAGTATTTTAGAAAATCAGTTTTAGTAGTATTAATACCATCCAAATTTTCTTAATTATTGCAATCAAAGTTTTGTCTAAAAAAATCGGACAGAGACGATATTTATATTTCTTTTATTTGTATTCTCACCATTGTTTTCTCAAAAAAAAAAAAAAAAAAAAAATTAACAAGTGACTCTCGATTCTAAAAAGTAATTAGTAATTACAATAAATATTCAATTTTATCCAATAGTTTCATCACATTTTTAGGTAATTCTCTCAATTTGGGTTTTCCTTGTCATATGCTTTGGTGTGCACTTTACTTTTCCTTCCAAGCTTGCAGATTTCTTCCTACAACGGACTATAATCTTTAAAGACTTGCTCTTTGGTTCAACTCTCAAAATGAAGATAGCTTGGAAGATTTGAAAGCACTGAATTAAGATGGTGTTAAAAAATTTTGTTTGCTTCGGAACATTGTTTATAAAAGTATACATTCTGCTATTGCTTTGATACGTCCTAAGAAGCATCAATTTGTTAATTTTGCTCTGTGTGCTGTGAAAAAATTTAATAAATAGTATTTTATCAAAAAAATTATAAAAAAAGTAAAAGAATCATATGATTTTATACGCCATATAAGACATGTATTCTAAAGTGTGGGACTAACATGAGGAATTCAACGTGTCAAAGAAAAAAAGATAACGAGCTAGAGGTAGTTTAACGATATTTCTTCTTCATATGAGCCAAGACCGGGGGACGGAAGTAGAGCTGCTGAGGAATTCAAATAATTGAGCAAATGTTGTGAAAATTGAGAGGCAAGTAACAAGAATCATTCATGGTTGTTTTACTTAGAGATTAACGATGAAATCTTTGGATAGGTGATATTTAGAGGCCACTTCATTGTTCGCTTCAATCCCCAAGCTTTCAGGTTCATATCCTCTGCTTTATTGCTATTTATATCTCCTTTTTAAACATGCACACAACCTGTTAAATGACTCTGAGAGGTTTTACTTAGAATTTGCGGGGTTTATTAGCTAACAAAATTTCAATAGCTTATCATTAAATTTTAATATGAGAGGTGAAGGATAAATACAAAAGGCATGGACATGGGGAGGTACTAATGAGAGCAGCAATAGAGAAGCAGAAGTAGAAATGTGCAGAGAATATCACTTCATGTGAGAATTTTATGTTGGTTTTCCTTAGCTGTTTATACTCTTACCTTTTAATTTTATGCCGCCTATCCTTTAGAAAATTATTTAACAATCGTGGGTTTTGAAATGCTTTTTCTTTTGGTTTAATGTGTCTACACCCCTAAACTTGTCTAAAATGGGTTCTTGTCACCTTAAACTTTGAAATGTGACAGATAACCTCCTAAACTTGTTTAAAACGAGTCACGTTACCCTCTCATCGCCATGTTTCAGTTTCTGGTTGGTGTTATATCAAAGGGTGTATATGCAACTATTCGATCTCACATCAAATGGTATATTAGGCCACAATCAAATTTGAGTTTTTTGAATGATGAATGAATTAACCCAACGGTTGCGAATAAGATTGGTCTCAGTCGAAGGGAAAGAATAAATCACATGGCCATGATGGGAGATATGCGATGGGGGTTGGAATTTTTTGCCAATGAAATCGCCACTCTCTATTATTTATGAAATCAGCCAAATTGAGCAAACAATAGAGGCTGGGGACTACTGCATATGGAAGCCGGATATCAAGGGAATTCTTACAATCAAGGGATTACTGCATTTGGTTGCAAACAGAGTTTACGGTTTGTGATGAATAGAGGAGTTTATGGCATCAATCGATAGCACCGTCGCATACAATCATTTGTTAGAAGGCTACAACAGGATACGTCGCCACTTATGAGGTTTTACAAAGAAAGGGAGTCCCAATTGTCTCGATGTGCTATCTTTGCGGAAACAGTTTTGACGATAGAAGACACCTCTTTGTTGATGATCATTTTCACAACAGCCTGCAAATTCTATGGTCAACTGTTATCAATGTGATTTGGGTCATTTGGCGGCTAAGATGTAGTTGTATTTTGACAATGAAAGGCCAAATATTCATGCGTGTCTTAGGCAACTTTGGACCATTCTAGGAAGAACTGACAGATTGGGATTGGGACATGCTTGGAACTCGATAGTGGAGAGGCAAATTTTATCAAACCTTAATTTGCACCTGAGATTCTCCAAGGCTGGTATAGTGGATTCCTAGGTCTCTGAACTGGATAAAGATGAACATAGATGATTCCTCGGCAGGGCCTCCAAGACTGTCAGGGTGCGGAGGAATATTTCTGAACTACAAAGGTATGGTTTTGAATTGTTTCTCGTTTTCTCGTGAAAACACGTTCTCCTTTTTGGCAGAATTAAGGAATGCAATGCATTCCGTGCAATTGGCTGTGGAAAACGACTGTCTAGCCTTTGACTAGAGAGCGACTCAAGCTACGTGGTTCATCTTTTCAAAATGATAAACAAAGAGTTACCTTGGTGTGTGCGATAAGAATGGGTAGCATGTTTAAAAGATATAATCGACCTGCAATTGGTGGTGACACATATTTTTAGAGAGGGAAGCGGTATCGCGGATGCTTTGGCGGCATATAGTAGAATAACAAGAGAATCAAATTCCCTAAATTATGTTTCGAATTTTTGTTTAAATAGCTATTTCGGTTCACTTAAACTCATTGTGTTACTTTTTTCTTTCAATTTATAATAAATTTCAAGGGGATTTTGGGAGTGTAGAACGGAAGCGTACCTCTGTGTTCCTCCTTTAAGACGTTATATAATGAGCGGTGGATCATTGAAAGATGAACGTCACCCCGATTCCTTTCTTTATGTCAATTAAAAATATAAAGAGAGAATACGTACCAATTAATATACGAATTCATTTAGACTCCACAATCCATCCAGTAATTGTAAATATAATTCCACCTGCTGGAACATCCAAACCATTAACTATGGAAAATCAACAATTTTACTGAAGAAAAGATAAATATTGATTACCGGGTGATCAGAAAGGAAATAAGCACAAATCTGAAACGTGGAAACAGTTGGCCTTGTGAACCCACTTGTCTAATATAACAAAAGAAGTCATTTAAATAATTGGTAAATTTACGTAAAACTATACAATTGTTTATGTTTTTATTTAAATAAATTGGTAAGGCAGTTGAAGGTACCCTGTCTCTTAGATATATATATTTTTGAAATAACGATGAGACAGAAAATATCAGAATCATGGAACAAAGCGTCAGAGGATGATATTATTCAATTTAGTGAGTTAAAGAAAAAAACCCAACATAAATCCGCGTTAGTCCCTAGCCTTAGGGATGGTTATTCATTATTTTCGTGTTTTTAGCTGGAGCCTTTAGTTTTTTAGTTTTCATTTTTTTTCTGTTTCTTGCGACTTTTTACCCCTTTTTCCCTTTTTAATAATTCAAACATCATTTTTCTTCTTCTGGTAGCTAATCTATTCAAATCCAGGCCCTTTTCGGGACTCTTTTTTTTAAATAGAAACAGGTAGGTTCTTATCATTGGATACTTCAACATGGAACTTATCTTTATGAGTCTAGCTGCCTAAGTATTACACAATGATAGGGAAAGACAGGTTCAAAGTTCAGTAGAAGTGATTCCCATCTATCACAAAGAAATTTCTATACTTCAAATTGAAACTTTTACCTATAAGAGTCTAGCTCCATAAGTATTATAGATTTATATCATGAAAGGGAAAGCCGAGTTCAAAGATTTAGTAGAAGATTCTTTCATCAAGAAAATTAGAATTTACCTCACACTTCAAATTGAAACATGATTTTTAGAGTCTGGCTGGGAATGCATTATGCTATGTTAGGGAAAGCCGAGTTTCATGTTTCAATAGAAGTAATCTTCATCTCTCATCAAGAAAATTAGAATCATGGGATACTTCAAAAGAAACAGTTGTTAGAGAAAAGCAAAATATATTTTCAGAAATAAAACAAAAGATGAATCAGTACTCTAATCACCCGAGATGCTAGTGTAAACCAGCAAGCAGAAATTTAGAGGGAAGGGCTTCTTCCATCAAACAATACTAGCATTGTAAACTCATGATAGAGCAAAAATGTAAAGAAACAACATAAAACACACATAGCATGGAGATTACAGTTCTAAATTATGATTCAGCCACACCTAAAAGGCAATGCTATATTTAATAAAAATCAAAGGCACAAATAACATTTATGTATAGAACTAGCCGAAACTATTCCACCTAAAACAAATCACTGAAATAAGTATTTAACAGCACAATTATTGATGTGTAATAAAATTGCTAGTCTCTTATTTCAGTGAGAGTTATCATTATCTTTCATAAAGAAAGTCAGAATCAAAGTGTCAGGTTGTACAAGAGATCGTGTCACATATCATATATAAATTACATTCTAGTGGGGAACTAAGATATATTTGGTGATCTCTTAATTGAGCAAAACTAACAGAAAGTCAGAAATCAATCTGATACCTCGAAATCAAGACAATTATTTATACTGTATGGTGCTATAAGATTGTCTTTCACTATGAATAGCATATGTAGCTAGTGCCAGTAAACAATATAAATCATGAAATGAGAGTTGTTAGCTGAAAACTGCAAGGCGTATATTTTCAATTTGAGGTCATTCTCTAACTTATGCAATGGTAAGAAAATAAACAAACACAAATTGAACATCAACACACTTACAAGATTGCGAGGATCCACAAGCATGGGAAAAAGTCCTCTCATTGTGAGTGATTTCCTTGCCTGCCAGAACATAAGGGGAATACTGAAAATGTGCTCTAATTTCATGAAGATTTAGGCACAAAATACAGGAAGTTCACTTGTAACCAAGTACGAAGGTCGTGATATTATGTCTTCAACTAAATATCGTTTGAATTAAGGAATTGAGATTCGTTTAGTCACTGAAATTACAGATTCGTTTAGTCACTGAAATTACAGAAAGGGCAATTTTTAGCACAAGAAATTCATTCGCTGTACATAACTCAATGCAGTTGATTTGTCTTGAGACGAGGAATAACAACATTGGCGGCCTACACTTTGAGAGCAACCTGTATTCATAAAAACAATTTCAATTCTGCATTGATGGCTTCCTAATGTAACTTTTAATTCCATTTCCTAGAAAGAAAACATATATAAATAACATCATGAATGAGAATTGCCGCTCTTGCACTAAAGTGAAGCAAATATTAACAGAGAATCTGACCATTATTGTATATCACAATATACCGCTGAGGAAGCCATAGATTCTAAATGGGACATTGGTCCTCCAACATATGTGACAGTCTTCTTGAAACACATATTTTGATTATAAACCTTCTCTGCCTGCACATGGAAACTTATAAGAAAACATGCAATCGACCAAAGTAGATTATAAGATTGAGTAAAATGGCATCTGATTCAGACTCATCTATAACCATAGTTCGAACCAAATATATATAGAAGCGTAAGAAGATTGAACCAAAATTTTTTCACACGCAATTAGATCAGAGCCAAAATAGAATTATGTAAGCAAAAATTTTCCCAATAGTTGAAATGGTCTCAACAAGGTCTCGGCACCTAAAAGTATTCCATCAAACCGGATAGGTAGATTTATTGAAGGGTCAACACAACAGTGTAAAAGCTATCACATGAAAATATAAAGATCAATTTTATCAACAGGTATGCAAGGAATCATAATCATGAACTGAAGAAATTTACCATCCCACACTGTGTTGGCAACAACACCAGTTGCTTCAGAACGAGATCTCTAATTGTCAGTCATACTATATCCACTACATGAGCAACAACAACAGGCTTTACTGTCTGTTGCACTTATAAACAGAAGCTTTTTGAACAAAAAAATCATTATGGGATTACGTGCTACCCATGCTGCAGCCAGTTGTGGTTTTATCCCTGTAATTGACCTACACTTGAAGCTCTTCTAAGGCATTTTCAAATTCTGACAAGTATCGTGAGATACTTCATATTAAAACAAGCTTTAAGAGACATGCTAAATAAATGTTCAAAACAAAAGGTAAATCAGAACTCTATTTACCCAAGATGCCAGTGTATACCAACGATGTTATCTAACAAAACGAGCGCTGTAAACCCATGGTATGATGGTAGCACAACAAATGTATAGCAACATAAAACCCACTAAGCATGTCAATTACAGTTCTTATTATGATTCAGCCACACACCTAAATTGCCATTGCAATCTTTAGTAAATTTCAAAGGCACAAATAACAAGTGTACATACCTAGCCAAAACTATTCAACCCAAAACAAATAATCGAAACAATTCTTTAACAACAAGTTGCACATGTATTGTTGTGTAATGAAATGGCTAGTTTCTTATTTCAGCGAGAGTTTTCATTATCTTTCATAAAGAAAGTCAGAATTAAGGAATCTGGTAGTGTCAAGCTGTACATGAGACACTGTGTCATCACATATACAAATAAAATTCGTGATTTTCCCAAACTACAATCTCTTAATTGAGCAGAGTAACAGAAATACCTTAAAATCATGACAATTTTGTATTGTATGATGCTATAAGATTTTCTCTTTCAGGTGCCAAGTAAACAATGCAAATTTTGAAAATGGGAATTGTTAGCTCATATTTATTAGGGTGAAAACGGTTAGATCACAACTTAATTAAATGAACCATCCTTTCAATATTTTCAGATATTTCATAAGCTAAAAGACCGACAGAGAAACAATTAATAGGAAATCGTTTATCATTTTAAAAAGAACTTTCACATCATTTTGCATCGTTACTTTCTCTTGGGTTGTTTCACTTTCAAGCAATGCTTCCTGCTCAGTGTCTTTCACCGAAAATTATTTGCACTTTGTAGAGCAAAAACTGCTCGAAAGAAAAACACAATAAACTTGAACCAGTTGCACAATAGAGCAAATAATGTAGAGCAACATAAAACCAATCTAGCTTGATACCTAAACAGAACAAATCTTTTAGTGTCAGATTCAACATGTTCTATTTTATGTTAGGAAAGCCGAGTTCCAAGATTCAATAGAAGTAATAATCATCATCTTTCATCAAGAAAATTAAAATCACCGGATACTTCAAATTGAAACATTGAAACTTATCTTCAAGAGCATAGCTGCGCAAGTAATATAATGATCAGGCAAGCCAAGTTCCAACTTTCGATATCATCAAGTAAAATTAGAATCATTGGACACATCAAACTGAAACTTATCTTTTAAAGAGTCTAGCTCCATAAGTATTATATTATGATAGTGAAAGCCAAATGCCAAGCCTTAGGTAGAAATAATCTTCATCTTTCATCAAGAAAATTAGAATCGGATGATACTTCAAAGTGAAACGTATCTTTTAGAGTTTGGCTGTGCATGCATTATATATGTTAGGAATAACAGAGTTTCATGTTTTAGTAAAAGTAATCCTCATGACCCATCAAGAAAATTGGAATCACGGAATACTTCAAAGTGAAACATGTCTTTTGCAGTATGGCTGCATATGCATTATACTATGTTAAGGAAAGCCAATTTCAAAGTTCTAGTAGAAGTAATCCTCATCTCTCATCAAGAAAACTAGAATCACGGGATACTTCAATTGAAACAAAGCTTTAGAGAAAGGGTAAATAAATTTTCAAAAAACAAAACAAAAGATAAAAACCCACTCTAATTACCAAAAGATGCCAGTGTAAACCAGTGAGGTGAAATCAAGAGGAAAGGGCTTCTTCCAATAAACAAAACGAGCACCTTAAACTCATGATAGAGCAAATAATGTATAGCAACATAAAACCCACTTAGCAATGCAATCACAATTCTAAATTATGATTCAGCCACACCTAAATTGCAATTTCAATCTTCAAAGGCACCGAATAACATGAGTACAGACCTAGCAAAAACTGTTACTTCCATAACAAAAGAACAAATTCTTTAACAGCAAGTTACACATGCATTTTGGTGCAAAAGTCAGTGAGAGTTGTCATTATCTTTCATTAATAAAGTCAAAATCAAAGAATCGTCTAGTGTCGGGTTGTACATGAGATATTGTATCACATATCATATAAAAAGTACTACATTTCATTTTAATAAGAACGAAAGATATAATTGGTTACTTTTCCAAACAATGATCTCTTAATTGAGCACGACTAACAAAAGGTCAGAATCAATCTTATACCTTAATATCAAGAAAAGAAATTTTCCACTGCATGGTGCTATCAAATTTTGTCTTTCACTGTTAATAGCTTCTTTAGCAAGTGCAAAGTAAACAATGTAAATCATGAAAATGAGAACTGTTAGCTCAAAACTGGAAGGCCTATATTTTCAATTAGCTCAAAACTGGAAGGCCTATATTTTCAATTAGCTAAAAACTGGAAGGCCTGTATTCTCTAACTTACGCAATGGTGAGAAATTAAACATACACAAATTGAACATCAACAAACTTACAGGTTGGCGAGATTCCGCAAGCATAGGAAAAGTACTCTCACTATGAGTGATTGCCTTGTCTGCCACAACAGAAGGGGAATACTGATAATGTGCTCTAATTTCATTAAAATTTAAGCACAATATATGGTCAACAGGAAATTCACTTGTCACCAACTGCGAAGGTCATGATATAATGTCTTCAACTAAACATCATTTAAATATAGGAGTTGAGCTTCGGTTAGTCGCAGAAATTACAGAAAGGGAAGATTGTTTAGTACAAGAAATTTATTCGCTGTAACTTGCTGGCTGCTGCAGTAAAGAGACTATACATACCTCAAAAGCTCCAGTGAATGCAGTTGATTTGTTTTGAGACGAGGAGTAACAACAAATAGCATAGGCATTGGCGGCCTATACTTTGAGAGCAACCCGCATTCATAAAAAAAATTTCAATTCTGCATTGATGGCTTACTAATGTAACTTTATATTCAAATTCCTAGAAAGAAAAAACAAATATAAATATGATCACAAGTGAGAAACCTTGCCGCTCGTCCACTTGAAGTGAAGCAAATAGTAACAGAGGATCTGACCTTAACAGAGGAACAGACCTATTACCAGAAAATATGTGATATCTCATTGAAAATTTGTTAATGGACAAGAAAAAATAAGACAAAATACCGCTGAGGAAGCCATAGATTCTAAATGGGACATTGGTCCTCCAACATATATGACAGTCTTCTTGAAAAACATATTTTGATTATAAACTTTCTCTTCCTGCACATTGCAAATTATAAGAAAAATACAATCGACCAAAGTAGATTATAAGATTGAGAAAAAAAGGGCACCTGATTCGGTCTCATCTCTAACCATAGTTCGAGCCAAATAAATATATTAGCGTAAGAAGATTGAACTAAACGTTTTTTAAAAGCAATTGGATCATAGCCATGTCAACACAAATTTTCCCAACAGTTGAAATGGTCTCAACAGGGTCTCGTAAGGTCTCGGCACCTAAAAGTATTCCATCACACCAGTCATTATGATAGTTGGTTGATGACGAGACGCTCAATATCATCATAATCACAAACACCAACCATGAGTAGCTATGTCCAACTTAATAAACTTTTATTTATATATGGAACAAACCATGTTTATTTGTTCAACGATTAAAAAATACTATGAATTAGAAAGTAATTTCCTAATGCAGCAATCCATACCAACAACTTAGACAGAAGTTGTTCATAAGTTAATGTTTGTGTCTAGATATGGAACAAGGGTAGCATTTAAAATACGAGCAGCAACAGCAGCATCAGTGATCTGTAAGGAGCACAAATGCACAATAAAGCCTTAAGGCAAATTTAGAGACTACTCAAACCAATGTTGTGCAAAAAATTGAAGCAGTACAATAGAAAAACATGGGTGGAGCATCCTAATCGTTGAAAGTCATAAACTTGATTTAACATCGCAATGTCATCCTTGAAAAGAACTGAAGCAATTCTCATCTTTCATCAAGTAAAACCAGAATCATTAAATACTTCAAATTGAAACTTTTCTTTAAGAGTCTAGCAAGGTAAGTATAATATTATGATGGCGAAAGCCGAGTTTCAAGCCTTAGTAGAAGTAATCTTCATCCTTCATGAAGAAAATTAGAATCATGTGATACTTCAAACTGAAACATATCTTTTAGAGTCTGGCTGTGTATGCATTATATGATGTTAGAAAAAGAAAAGTTTCATGTTTCAATAAAAGTAATCCTCATCTTCCATCAACAAAATCAGAATCACGGGATACTTCAAAGTGAAACATATCTTTCGGAGTATGGCTGCAAATGCATAATACTATGTAACAGAAAGCCGATTTCCAAGTTTCAGTAGAAGTAATCCTCATCTCTCATCAAGAAAATTAGAATCACGGGATACTTCAAATGAAATAAAGCTTTTATAGAGACAGACTAATTAAATTTTCAAAAACAAAACAAAAGATAAATCACCACTAATCATCTATAATGAAGGAACTGCTTCACTATTAATCACGAACGGAGGCAAATCCTATCAGAATTTTTAACCTTTCACACTATAACTTGCTTTTACAAAAATAACTATTGATCCCTTTAGCTCTTTCATCAGTTATGAGCTGAAGCTATCCCATTATAAAGCCATAAAGATCTAAGAGAATGGCATGTTAGTTTTCAAGTAATAAGTAAATTTTTTTATTCTCTGTTCTTTAACAGCTCAAGTGCAGCGTTCATTAAAAATTCATCCAAATAACTCAAAATTTTAGCCACAGAGAAGCTGGTAATGGGCAGCCAAAATGGGGTGGCATCACATGTACACCAAGCTAAATCTATTAGGATATAATTCATACCAATAAAATAAGCAATCAAATCTGCTAAAAATCAACAAGAGGAATCATAATATTTGCAAATAAAATTGCATACTTACTTTGGGGTAGTGATGAAAAACTTATAGCTTAAAAAAAAATCATCGAATGGCGATATTCACAGTAAGGTCTTTCTAAGGAACAAATTCTTTTTGAATTCTATTCCAAGAGATAATCAGAGTTCCTTGATAGAATTAAACTTTGACACAAAATGTTCACACCAAAGGAGCATTGTCATGTTTCTCAAGTTATTCACCAACACAAAAGTTGACCCTCAAAGCTCATACAAACTCAGATATCAATGTCACTATACTGCGCTTTCTGAATCATTCATAATAGAATAGAAATGCAATAAAACCAGCAAAAACTTTCACACAAAAGTAGTTTGAATAGGAAAACACTTACTGCACAGAGATTCTTGGTGCTCTTGACAGCTGCTTATGATTTTCCAAAGTCTCTTGGTGATATTCAGCATTTCCCAGTGAAAAATCAAAGCACGCCACTGTAAAAGAAAATGATTAACTAAAATCCTAAGTACTTCTTTCGAATTCAAACACATTATATGATAATATCAAATAACATTAAAACTTTCTCCAAAGATTTTCAATAAGCAATTCTAAATAACTAAAACCTTGGCACATGAGCAAGCTTATATGAACTACAGAGCACGATGCTAAAACTTTCATAATTAAAAGGAATGAAAAGGAGAAAGGAAAAACCAAAAGAAAGTCAACACCAGACATCCCTGCGTTCAAGCAGGCCAAAATGATCTTGACACTTCGTCATATAGCAGGGAAAAATTCTGCATGAAATAATCAAATTATAATACTGACTAAAACAAAAAACCAAAGCACTATGATCAAGAACACATCCAATTTACATCGATAAATGTTATAACGAAATTAGCCAAACAGTCACAAAATGCTCCATTAACAAGGTAGCTTAACTTTTCAGATCCCAGAACATCTGAGAAAGCATAACAACAGCTTCTCGGGAGCCAAACAGATTAGCAAACATGATTAGAAATCTATTACTCATGCAATCACCCAGCAACTCCTCCACCGCCAGAAAAAAATAATTCAAATAGAAGGAAAACAAAATTCGAAACAATTTAAAATTTCTTAAACTCTCGGCGAATTCTAGCAACCAAACACAAGTGAATTTCAACAGAACTTGAAAAAGGAAGTACAGTGGTCGGTGAAATTACTCCGGAAATTAGACCAGGGAAATCAAATGATGTAGAAATCGCAAAACAGATTAAAGTGACTAAATAGACGTTTATTGAGTCGGTCAATTTGACAATGAAATTTTCCAAAACCGAAGTACTCTTTATACTCGAGAAAGCAAAAATCCGTAATCCAAAAACCTAACAATACGTAATCCACAAAAACGAAAATCGCAAAAACAAATACAGGCAACAAGATGCGGAAGATTGAATTTCCATTGAAAAATTCCCCGTCTTCTACAAACCGCAGCCACTCTAACGAAGTAATGCAAATTTGGGCACATAGAACTTGGAATCTGAAAAAAGACGTTGAGTTTAAAAGAATTAGAACCTTCACTTCTCAGCTCTTCTCTTTCTACCAGTAACCGTTGGAATAACAAACACGTTTTACTCTTTCTGCGTACAATATAAGCATTACATTATGAGGTCGGCGCATTACTTTTTCTTATTTACAAAATAATCCTTACTTTGCTTTCCACTACTACCCCTCCTCTTCTTAAAAATTAAAAATTTTCACATCACTTGTTTAATTTTGTCATTTTGTGGTGTTTAACTATAAAATTCTGTTCTTGATTACTAATAAACAAATTCATTTGCAATTTCATTATCATAGTAATGGAATTCAACTAGTGAAATATTTGCAAATGCACAATCTTTAATTAATTAAAATTCACATTATTAACAATGTCATGCATTGTGAACTTATTTGTTCTATGTTATCCAATTCACCTGGACTAAACTAATTCTAGAACATCCGGATTATACATTTACATGTTACTTTTGATACATAGACATCTTACAAGTCATTCAATTGAATACTCTTTCAACGTATTATTAAATCATACTTGGCAGTCTTCACCTTTGAATACAAATTTATATATATCCTTTTCAGCTTAATGAGTTTGTTATTTTAAAGTCAAGTCAAATTGAAAAGTAAAACAAAATAAAATAGAAGAAATAATTTCAACGTTTACCGATTTAAGGCAATACTTGCATATTTGCTACCCAATTGGTTATGATTGTGCCAACTTGTAATTACAACATTAGTTCATGGAGTTGGAATGTTCATTTTCATAAATTGTCTTATTTTGTAGTCCTAAATGTTTGAATATATCTTTGCTCATTATAGAAATAAATAATTTTTTGTCTACTTCAAGAGTACACCTCTAAGAAGGAGTCGCATCCCCTTTGTAGGTTGAAGACAAGCGAGCCACACTTGCCTTACAAGCCATGCAACAAATAAGTTCTTGATCTTGAACAAGTGAATGTACATGATATTTCGAGTCGTATTAAAGTCGAAGTCTTACCCATTTTTTTGTGAAGCCACTCTAATCGCATACATACATTGCTACCATCGACTCGGCTAAATGGATAATCCAAGGAAGCTAGGAAAACATTCATATGAGAACTGGAATGATAACTTTCTCAAATAAAAAAAATTATTAGTAACAAAGTTATCGAAAAAACATTGATACGAAGACCACCGATGATCACAAACCCGAAACGGGCCCAAGCATCAACTGTGTATTTCCTTTTGAATAAATGTGACGGCAAGGTAATTACATTCAAAGACTTGATTTATTGACTTTTTCTTTTTTAATTTTTCAATGATCAAATCAACTCTATCTCTTGCTTCCTTCAAGCTATCCACTTCTTCAAATAACTCTAAGCCCTTCCCATAGAAAACTAAAATTTCAACTGAATTTATAATCTTTAGGAAACAAGCAACAAAAACGAAAGCATGATTGAGCTTCGTGATCATTCAATATAGCTTTAATTGTATCCGTGAGTACACTTTGTCCATGCATAAGATTCCTTCCAGGTTCGACATTGTTAACAATAATAAATCGATATTTGAAAGATACGGATTGTTTTTGTATTACATTTTCTTATATTACAAAAGAAGAAAATAGGATCTTATATAGCACTTGGTACACTGTACCAAGTGCTTTTACAGCTAATGGTAGGTC
>CATIWQ010207797.1:0-26587 GCA_949673415.1 Euphorbia schlechtendalii
TTTATCCAAAGGAATAGTCATATCCATTGGTGAAGGGTTACATCATCTTCATGTGATTGGATGCTAGATTGTATCCTTTTTCTTCAATGGATAGGCACCTTTTCATGCTTCATTTTCTCTAAAAGGTGTCTCTTTATCTGATAGTTGATAGCGGTTGATCGTTCTTATCCGGTGGTTGGAAGTTGAGAAGAGTTTATCAAACCCATCACGATTCACGAGCATGACATACATGTCACGATCGTGAATTTATGTTGGTAATTTTCTACTTTTGAAGAATGATAAGTCGCGATCGCGATAGATAGTCGCAAGCGTAACTTAGCCAATTGTGAGTAGGAATCACGATCGTGACTTATGCTTTTCTTCATGATTTTTCTTTGTAACTTTACCGATCTTTGACAACTTCGATCCTAAGCGAATTCCTTGCATTCCACATATCTTTTTGTACCTTTTTCACTCTTTTTGCATAGAATTCCATCTTTAATCATTTCACTCCCAAGATTCACCTAGTTTCTGCACTTGCATAAAAAACAACTACATACCACTTGAAATCATTTATATGAAGTATAAAATGACTCTAAACCACATCTTTTTATGAGTAAAAATATCAAGATAATAAGTGTAATTATACACTTATCACCAACTCAAGATATATGTTTATGTTAAACGGAGGGCTGTTGTTTGGAAAAATTTTAAACAAGATACAACTGTTGAATCAACCACTGAATCTGAGTATATGGCTACTTTTGAAGCAGCTAAGCAAGCTATCTAGCTAAAAGGATTTATTGGTGATTTCAGCATGGTGCCTAACATTATAAATCCAATAGAGGTCTATTGCAATAACAATGGGGCTATTGCTAAGGCATAGGAACCACGATCTCGTTTGAGAAATGGACACGTACTCAGAAAATATAATCTCATTTAGGAGATAGTTGCTAGTAGTAGATGGGCTACTAGCAATATAGAGCTTTTGATTCAAACACTAAATCTGAGTATATAGTTGCTTTTGAAGAAGCTAAGCAAGTTATCTAGCTAAAATGATTTATTGGTGATTTTGGCATGGTGCCCAACATTATAAATCCATTAGTTGTCTATTGCAATAATAATGGGGCTATTGCTAAGGCAAAGGAAACATGGTCTCGTTTGAAAGAAACACGTACTCAAAAAATACAGTCACATTCAAGAGATAGTTTTTAAAAGCGGATGGGCTAACAAAACCATTAACTCATGTAAAGCATGAAAAACATGTTAATGAGTATATTATGAAGCACATGGGAAATTAGCTCTAGTGCAAGTGGGAGTTTGATAGACCTGATGTATTCCCTAAAGGTAATTAAAGTGATATGTCTTTATTATTCACTAATGTGTAAACAGTTTTGGATTGTTGTTATCAACAATAAGGCACCTTTGTTATATATTGATTATATTTTCTAATTATGTAACTTAATTGTATTATATATATGATATTATGTGTATATATATTCATTGATATAATAAGATAAAGTTTGTGATAATTTCATAGCATGAAAGTGCAAGGACATAGTGGGATCTATGTGGGGTGAGAACTGCACACACGTGTAAAAATGGGAATGTTAAAATCTCCCTAGTCATAGTTTGATTAGGACTAGACATCAATGAAGTAGATAGACTAGCATGTGCAGGCTTACTCCATGGATTGAATATAAGCAGTCGATCTCACAAACTGAAGGTGGTACCTTGAGTTAGCGCATGAATATATTCGTGTCATACATTGGAGAACACTATAAGATTGACCCTCAGAAATAGCTATATCCATATGTTGGTGTCATGTCTTATTGCAGTAGTAATGTGAGTATCTTCAAACATGAGATACTGGTTACCTTGTACAAAAGTTGATATACTTTGGGTCATACTTTTGTATATCCTCTTGTTAGGATGATACAAATGATTATGGGTATAGTGATGATAGTTCTTCGGTAAGCCTAGTAGTCAAGACGAGATCCATCATTCTTGATATAGTGATATAATGGGAGTTGTACCTTAAGGCCTCTTTTTTAAGTGACACACTCATAAACCTCTAATCAAAGTATGAGATTTATAAAGTGGGTTTCTAGTCAATCTCAGTACATAAAGGAGAGTGGTGTTCTTCATGAACAAGTCTAATTTCGGGATAGCTACGACTATTACATGAGATAACACTTTATCCAAGCTTAGTAAACTGGATGGTTTTTAACATGATGGAATGAGTGTATTGTATTGGAAGATATTTCAGAATCGGATATAGTCACGATCACGTGAAGTTCTAATTATTGAGGATCATACACCTTTGCTAGAATGCCCATTGGATCATATGGAGTCATCGGGTTCCATATCGATCTGGAATATTGAGCCTAAAGGTTACCAGATGGGAAGCCAAGTTTGGGTTAACCTCTTGTGGCTGTATACTTTGGGTTCCTATGAGGTCACACACATTGGACCTTCACCTGACTAAAAAAAGAACTTATAGAAAAGGTCTATACCAAGAATAAAAGGGATAGTCAAGTTTGGATCACACAAATATTTGAAAGAGGAATTGGAAAAATGCAGTTGGTGGAGTAAAGAGAATTTTTCCCATTACGAGTGGGCCTCATGAACACAGGTTGTTTTCGAGAAGGGGACTGCATGGCATCCATGTGAGCATAAGAATGCTTACCATCCGCTAGCATGTGTTAGCATAAGCTAGCGCATGTAGATGGGCTGCAGGCCCACTAGCAACCCATAAGTGACACATACGGGAAGTTCTGCAAGGCCTCACTTGCAGGACAAGGGAAGCCCATTGAAGTTATGTAAAGCCCACCCAAGGCGGCTATGCGTGCATGTCAAACCCATGGAGAATGGATCTCTGCACGGTGATCCACTTGTGAGATGGGGTTTGCCCCATCCCAAATTACTTAAAGAAGAGCATTTTGTTCTCCCCTTACTCCTTTTGAGAGGATGATATTTTTGAGACAAGGGCGGTCGCCCAAGGAGATGGCCTCGTGGGAAATTCGGTACAACCACCCGGATCAGCTCTTCTGGGAAATTCGGTACAACCTAGTTCCGTTAAGCCGAAACTACACCGTAGTGAAGAGATTTGTGTCCATATGAGTTACCTGCTTTGTTGGTATTTAAGTTTCAATTACATGCAAACAACCACCTTTTAGACATTTCGATTTATTTTTAGTATTTTTTGATTATGTTATAATTAATCATACACATGTGGAAAGCAATAAATAAAGCAATAAACAAATAAAAGAATGCAGTAAATAAAGTAAATATGAGGCTTCTAACCTAAAGGGGGTAGGGTAAATAATAATACAAATCATGGGGTAATATACAAATTGTCATAAATACAAATGATTTACAAACACATTTTATTTACAATTACGATATCTGAAGGAAAATATATCCCTAATCACATATCTAGCCTAAAACCACCTGCATCCATGAAGGTTAGCACGAGATATATAACAACATCATGGCATAGTTAGTTAACCAAACAAGATGCAATTAGTCATGTAAACAGGTTTGATTAAGGTGAATCTCATTCTAATGGATTTAAAACTGGGGAATTCGGGTTCCCTGCTTGCTTTTATTGGAAAGTAATTAAATCTCATACTTGACTTACAAAATTTTATTATTTGTGATGAAATCATAGCTCAAATGAGGTCAGTTATAGGTAAAAATAATGGATTTTGTGTGGGGCCTAAAGCAATAAAAGTAGGACAAAAAATAATCTAGGCTGAAAATGAAAAAATAACAGAAAATAAAACACAAAATCATGCCAAAGAGTCTCCAGAAGCTCAGAATCTAACCCCTCCAACGTGAATCCGAGACTTTTGGAGCAAGAAATGTCGAAAAGAGATCCTGAAGTCTTCTTTGTAGTCGATTGGTTGGAAAATGTAGAAAGAAGGTTTTTTATGAGGGGAATAGGAAACCCGAGAGTCAGATTTTTTATTTCTAACTCAAACCCGAAAGGAGGAGGGAGTTTAGAGAAAAAGCATCGAAAAAGAGGATGTGTGAGAATTTCCTAACTTTTTCCCAAAAATTCCCTAAGTTTTCTCTCTAGAATTTTCTCACTATAAGAACTTTTTCTAGAGAGGTAATGTTCTCATTTTGAAAATTCTAATTTTTTCTTTTATAATGGTAGGTAAAAATTGTATTTAAGTGAAGATTAAAGGGTATTTTTGAGAAAATAAAAATAAAAGAAATTGCAAAAAGGGTAAAAAAATCTGGAGTGGGGAGCAAGATAGTCAGGACCGGTCATGACCATTCGGGATCGGCTCATTTGGGTAGGCTGGTCCCAATACATTTTGGATTGGCCATGGTCCCCAAAAGGGGATGGTCTCGACTTGCCCAAGCAAGCTGAGATTGGCCCACCAGGCCAGCACTGGCCTGCTCAAGCACGCCAAATCTAGCACCGGTACCACCCCCAAACAGGGTCGTTTTAAAAAATTAGACCATTCTGGGATAGCTAGCTAAAAGATTTTATTTTTTAAATATATTTTTTGAATTTTTGACTAATTTTTTGGGGGCTTTTTTTATTATTTTTGGACAGTTTTGGTAGGGTTTTGAATGGTTTTGGCTTTCAAATGAGGATCACTAAAATAAAAGAGGCAAGTGAAAATATTTATCATCATCGCTTCGAGAGAGGGACCAAGAATCTCATGCTCATAGGCTACCCCTCATGTGGTCACTACTAACATAAGCCAGAATGGCTACACGAAAAGAGCAACGGATAGAAATCATACCTAGGCCACATGACTTTGTCAAAGTTGACCGAGGAACATGGAAGACCCTTGTGCTCCTTGGAACCCCAACATTTTGTTTTCCGATTTTACATAACTCACCTGAAAATGAGATGTGCTAAAGTTGATGCTCAAACATGGAAGACCATCGTTCTCCTTAGAACCCCAAAAAAATGTTTTCTGATCTTACAAAATTTACCTGGAAATAAAGGGTGCTGAAGTTGTCATTGGAACATGGAAGACTACCATGCTCCTTTGAACCTTAACATGGTGTATTCTGATCTTATGAAATTTACCTGGAAATAAAGGGTGTTGAAGTTGACCTATGGACATGGAGCTTTCCCGTGCTCTTTGGACACCCTCAACATGGAGCTCTCCCGATTTTCATGATCGCTTGGAGATAATGAGTGCTGAAGTTTACCTTTGAACATGGAATTCCCCTACGCTCTTTAGAACCCCAACATGGAGCCCTCCTGACTTTTGGGATCACCTTGAATATTGAATTTTCCTATGCTCTTTGGACATCCTCAAAATGGAGCTCTCCTGATTTTTGGGATCACCCAGAGATAATGAGTGCTGAAGTAGACCTAAGAAAATGGAATTTTCCCATGCTCTTTGGAACTCCCACATGGAGCTTTCCCGATTTTCAAGATCTCCTTGAAATGATCAATGTTGAAGTTAACCTCAGAACACGGAATTTTCCCATGCTCTTTGGAACCCCAACATGGAGCTTCACCAATTTTCAAGATCTCTTAAAGATGATGAGTGTTGAAGTTGACCTCAAAACATTGATTTTTCTCATGCTCTTTGGAACTTCAGCATCGAGCTCTCCCTATTTTTAGTATCTCCTAGATATAGTGAGTGCCGAAGTTGACCTCAAAACATGGAATTTTCCCGTGGTCTTTGGAACCCCAACATGGAGCTTTCCCAATTTTCATTATCTCTTAAAAATGAATAATGTTGATATTGATCTCAAAACATGGAATTTTGTCGCACTCTTTGGAGCCCCAACATAGAACTCTTCCAACTTCCAAGATCACCTAGAGATAATGAGTGCTAAAGTTGACCTCAGAATATGGAATTTCATGTGCTCTTTGGAATCCCAACATGGAGCTTTCCCAATTATCAAGATCTCCTGGAAATAGACTACTTGGTTTGAAAAATAGAAAATGCAATAGATTTACTTTTGGAGTTAGTAGTGCCAATAAGCATGTTTTAACTCCCTGATTGATAGTTTGGAAACAAAATATTTCCCCTTTAGTCAAGAGTTCAAACGAAGAGAGAATTAATTGAGTTGAAAAAATTTGGCCTGTTCCAAAAATTTTGTGGAGCACCTTTGAAAAGATTGAATTTGGCCCTTGTGAGGAAATAGTTTTGATTGTTGGGGAGATATGGTTCCCTTGCAGTAGCAATTTATTGGGATAAAAGATTTAGGAAGTAATATTGAGTGAATGAAAGGATAGGTGGTAATTGTTAGTGAAAATGAGGATAAATCTAATTTTATTATTAAGGGGTGTGAAAGGTTTCTAAAATGTGGTTTAGAAGATCGATACGGTTTTAATCCCTAAAATGTGGTTGGGAAAAAAATCTGCATGTAAGAAAAAATGATTATGAAGTTAGCGGCGTATGAAGTTAGGTTTAACTCCATGATTGACTTTGCGGAAGCAAAATATTTTAACACTTCAATTAAGAGTTAAAACATTGTGAGCACGGGATTTTATACCAGCTCATGCGTTCGATGATGTTGGCTTTTCAGGATTTAATCCTTGAATCACACAATTTTCGATTATCCAGAGTTCTTCAAATGGGAGTGCTCCTCGTCTCTAATTCAAAGGACTTAAATTATTAAGAACTTAGAAAATTAGACTTTAGTAAAAATTAATTAAAAATATTTTTAAAATTAATAAAAATTAAAAATAAAAATTAAAAAATATAAAATTGGGGGATGCAAAACTGGCTTCGTCAAAATGTCTGGCGTGGCTTGCCTCGTCAAAAAGTCTAGCGAGGTTTGCCTTGCCAAATTTCAGCGAGGGACCACCCTAGCCCGATTTTTTGAATAAGCTCTGATTTTTTTGGGAAAATTCCCCTATAAATATCAGGGGAATTTTCAATGACCAGAACCGGCATTTTTTAGCAAAAAAATACAAAAACACTCTGACTTTTCACAATATTTTATTCCGATTTAAAAACACTTGTTGATTTGATTTTTTATACCCGCTCCCAAGGATCAAACGGGTATAACGAAGTGAATTCACTCCGTAAGGGTAAGCCTCTGTGTTCCTAGGGTTGCTTTAGCTAGTGCCTTTTTATGTTTTATTTTATTCTGCATGTTGAATTAGGAATAATTCTTCTTTCTTTTATTAATGTAATATTTTTGTTTCTTCTTTTTTGTTTCTTTTAATTATCGAAGATTCCTGTTAGAATACCCCTACAAAAGGAATATATAAATATTCCTGGATAATAGTCCCCACATTTTTACCATGCGAGCATTTTCACTAATTAATATGAGCAACAAACATGTTAATAAAAATTAACCTTTTTATTTTTAAATAAGAATTTTTAATCGTCGATTTTTCAATTAGGCCACTAAGACACAGAGATTTGGGTTTAGGATAAGTTGCTTTTGATGAGGCTCGTGTGGCCTAATTGAAAAATTGGTGACTCTGTTGTTTGCTCACAGTGGCGACTCTACTGGGGATTTTTCTTAAATTTTTTTTCAAAGGTTTTAGACTTTAGATGAGTGCCTAAAACTATTGATCACATTATTCTATATTTTTTTAATTATGACATATTCTTAATAACGCATTGCAATAGAGGGGATTAGCCCATAATTTAAGGTACTCTATCACCGCAAAGTTTTCTCCTGTACTCATCTACCTCCCTGAGAAAAGATAGTACTTGAGAGGGTGGAGCTGTTGTTATCATGTTGCATGTATCTCCCTCATTAGATACCATTTGGGGAGAGTCTTGAAGTGTATTTCAGTGCAACAAGAACCTTCTACATCAGCAATCCATTTACAAACCTCATGTAAATAAGCCATAGGCATTTTCCCTAGGGTGTTACCCAACAAACGATCATGCATTATATTTTCTTGCAGGTGCACTCCTTAGTATCAACCAAACATAGGATAGAGACTAGCCAAAAACCCTATACGCGGGAGTTGTATGGTTGGAAGTTGGATATTGTGTGCTATGTATTTACTACTTTTGATTCATCATGCATTGTACGTATGTGCCATTCTAACCACGAATCTTAATGCAGACACTTGAACGCACACACTCATGATATTAAATCAAATTAAATGGACATCTCATGTTATAGTCAACAAAATGCCAATTTGGTGTCACTCATACTTAGGATTTAGTTGACACTCGAGATCGTGTCACCCTAAGATAGCATGAAATCAATTGAAATCATGTAACATCATTTACCCATTTTCAGTGTGACATCCACATGATGTCCAACTCTTAAGGCAAACCTACCCAAATATTTGCAGAATGCCTACTTAGTGTCCCATTCACAACCCTTTGGGGCAATTATACATGCCAAAAGCCTAAACGAGGAAAACACAAACACAAACTATGTTTTCCCACATCAGGTATATCTTGGTTGATATCTTAACCTAAGTTCACACGAGGTGAACTTATTTAAAAAGGAACCTACCTTACCCTTATTCGAGGTGTCCACTCACCCAAACTTTCCGCCCACGAAGGGCAATAATTCATGCATCACCACATACCCTACTTATAACGATGCTCACATCGACTTCCAAGACTCCTCCCTAATTGGGAAAAAAGACTAAACATCCATTTCATGGCTTCATCTAGTAGTTGTTTTCACATATTTTTTGAACTCTACATAATTTCATCAGGGGTACGATGCACTGCGTACCCAAAATTAATTTTTTTAACTTCATGAGATTTTGTCAAAGTACGAAATCGCGAATTATCGACCTATTACCACATGGGTAACTTGGTCACTTCATCACATTTATAATACATCATTCCTATCACGCTACCCCATGAGCAGTGTGCAGATTTCAAACCCACCCCCAAGAGTTGGGCTTTCACTTTTACATTTTTTAGCACTGACTAACGCTATTTGTTTCAAATGGATTGATGACATACTTTTTATCTCGCATAATGGCATGTTAACCCCTTATGTATGTGGCCATAACATTAACATTTCACGCATTAACCATGCATCATGACCTAATATGCATAACTTGATGATCTTCCTGTGTACCTCAGCTAGGAAAAAGCCTATCTACCAGAGGGCTTGGAACAGGTCTTCTCACCGCTTACTTCGCATCTCTCCAATTGTGGCCACCTTGGAGAGGGTACCGTACATAGACTCCAATGAAGACTTGGGTTCAGAATCAGGACAACGTACCCTGTTCACTTTTGTTCAGGATAATAGTATGACTAACATGCAAGAAGAAAATGTAGTGAATGAACAACTTGTTGCGGGATAGAATCCGCAAATAAACCAATCATCAGTGAGAGTCGAATTTGCGACTGCTGTGAATGCCTCTGAAAATAGTAACCAGTTTGCATCACTCATTAACGATCACACTAGGACCAGGTAGCCCAAAGAGAGGGCCAATGATGGAATACCCAATCAAAATGTCGGTGGTGCAATCTTACCTAGGGGGTCGTCTTCTTCGGCAGTAATGTTCCCAATCCGCAAAACTACCGCTTCCACCTATTACCCATTCAGGGCGGGGCAAGGCTAGCCACAATTCGGTCACGCCATGTTTGATTTTCGAAACACTTCTTAGCCTCAAGTTGGTGGTCAGCTCTTCCCGAGGTAGCCGGGTCAAACATCTTTTTCACCAAGAGCGGTAGGACCTATAGAGATCAGGCCTTCCTATAACTACATTCCGTTCATCCAGGGGGTGGCTCAACCTTCAATTCTAAGTTTGAGCATGCCCAATCCGATGTTTCAAGGTCAGGGGCAGTACAATCAGGGTAATCAGTACAGTGGCTACTCGGGAACTAGGAATTACATCCTCCAACAATTGGGGATGGCGGAGATATGGCAGTAATTCTTGGTTACCCATGGTGGTCACCTTGCACAAGGTCAGATGGGTATATTCCCAGTATAATCGGTAGTTAGAGATGAGGATATACTATCACCAACTTTTGTGATGCCTTAGTTCAAGAAATACATAGTCACCACAGTCCCTCGTGCTCACCTTGCACATTACTAGAACATGATGAGGGCCTTGAAGATAAGTGATCGCATAATGGCTAAGTTATTCATCGTTACTCTTGGAAGTCCCGTTAACGAGTGGTATAGTCATCTCCCTGTCGACATAGCTTACGATTAGGGATGTCTATCCCAGGCCATGGTTGATCATTATGGTTTCAACACCCTTATGGTCAACATGATGAAAAACTTGGAGGTAGTGACATAAAAGCTGAGTGAGAGTTTTAAACCATACTTTGAACTTTGGATGGCTATGCAGGTCAGGTTACAAGCTCAATTTAATCTGTCAGAAATGATAGTGAAGCTTTTGGATGGCACCGTGCAAGCTTATAGGACAATCTTGCATTGAAGACTATTTACAGCTACTAGAAGGTATTCGTTTTGGCAGAGAAGATAGAGCATTACGATGCTATGGATGAGCTAGTGGAGCAGCCAGCTAGTAAGAACTAGCATAAGCAAAATGAGTCTAACCTTATGCAGGTCAAGTCAAAGCAACCTGCATTACAACTCGTATAAGAAGAAAAAGTAGCTGCTGTTAGACTATCCAAGGAGGAGTACCATGGTATTTCCCCTTACACAGCCAATCTTAGGTTCCTATTCAACAAGTTATTGGAGCTCAAGCAGATGGAGAGCTTCAAAAATCACGTCCCTCCCAGGCCGGAGGATAAAAATAATTTCTGCTATTAACATGTGGCTGTGGGGTACTAAACAAAAAATTGCAAGGAATCGTTGAAGGCCATTCAGAAATTAGTGGATGAAAAAATCATTCATGAACCAGCCCTTAAACCTATTACCAAGACAAACCCTTTACCACATTTGGAGGTGAACGTGGGAATGATCAACTCCGGGATGGAGGAGAAGAAGGTGCTAAAATGCACGTCTAAAGGCCTAGGGAATTTGTGATGATAGTTAGAATAGGAATAGATCAAGGGCATGTTTTGTAGATGTTGGAGGAAGAATCAGGTCACCGTGGGTTCGAAGGCGAGATTGAAAGGTCCGAGGTTGACTTAGCTGGGATGTTAGTTTTAACTTGTAAGAAACCTACATCGCTTCGTGTAGGGAGGGTTTTGTTAGGAGAAACACCACCCAGCGGGGATAACTGGTATATGATGGTAATAGGGTCAAGAATGGACCCAGATGATGTCATGGAAATTATCAAGTCGCAATCGACAGGAGATTTCGAGAACCATCTTCAATTTGGCTGGCATGTTTATGTTGGATGGGAACGACGCGCCATCTTCCCATCTTTTCAAATTTTACACCTTATGCGGGGCCCAAGGCCTTTCGTTGAACATTTAGCAACGCTATTTCCCTGTTCGTTAGCAGGAGTGGAAAGCCAGTGGTATGAGGTGCAAATGAAGCAGGTAAAAAGCATGTGGAATAATATCGCTGGAAAATTCCAATCGGAATTTTCTTTTCTAGAACCGCCCAAACAAGGCTTGCAAGATCTACTTGCTTACAAATAAAGGGATGATGAACCATTCATGAGTTTTCTAAAGCGGTGGATACTCATTTATTTGGTGATGCCTATAAGACCGACCGAGCAAGCTGGTGTTTGTTTAATGATAAAAGGGGCACGCAACTAGTACCTCCACCTTCTATCAAGGCTAGTGATCCTGGGTTTTGATGAGCTTTCATATCACACCCATCACCTTGAGAAAGAGTATGTAGTAGGGCTTCGTAATGTTTTTGTGGTAGGGTCAAGGATACCTACCAATTCAATCTTTGAAATGTTGTCAAGGTCCAACCTAAGAGTAAACGCATTAACTAACGAAGGGTAAAGCATAGATGAGGATCCACTGGCAGAAGTATTCTTAGTAGAAAGGGCCGAGTCCTAAGGAAATGTGTTGGTAGTAAATTTTGGAAAAACACCGGTGAAGGCACTAGTTGACTTGGATGCCTATGTACTTAAGTTAAGAAGAAAAAGGAAGACAGACAAGGGAGCCTCAATTGAAGGTGAGACCATCATCTACGGGAAGAAAAGCATCAATCTAGACACTTTTCAGCTGATAAGATCTCGTGTCCAATCTAACAAGGGGTATGATCAATACCCGTGGGTGACTCCTATTGAAACGAGGGTAATCAAAGAAGGGTTATTGAGAGTTACCCGTAATGGAAGGGTCTTCCAGAGAGAAGAGGCCGTATAGCTCAATAACTCTAATCCTTATGAAATAGTTAGGGAACAACTTGAGCTACCACTTCCCCCAAAGGTATACAAAGATGAACTAGATATCAATCCCTTGGTAAACCATCTAAAGGGGATTTAAGTAAAATTCAGCATTTGGAAGTTTCTTGAAATATCTCAAAAGCATAGGATGGGGCTAGTAAAAAAACTTATGGAAATGCCTACGACACCCATGACATAAATAGTGGAAATGTCTACTACGATCGGGGAAGGGATTACCCCTGGTAACTACTATCTATAACTTTTTATCAGTTGTAGTTACCGTAAGAGCTCGGAATACACAACAAGGCAATTTTTATCAAAGTACAAATCTTTGATTGAGCAATCCCCTTCATGATGGTTGATAATGGGTCGGCACTAAACCTATGCCCACTTAAAGTCCTATCACATTTAGGACTACGAGAAGATATGCTGGCCATGTCCGACACCATAATTCAAGCTTACGATTATTCTAAGAGGGGAGTGGTCGAGATCTTTGAAATAGAGGTCACTGCAAGAGGGGTAACCTCCAAAGTCAAGTTTACTATATTGGATATTCCAATAACATATTCTTTACTGCTAGGCCAACCTTGGATTCATGCACTAGGGGTAGTCCCATCTACCCTACACCAAAAGATCAAGCTCATTCATAATGGGCAACCAGTAACTATCAAGGTAGATGAGGAGTTAATCATTGCGGCCACTATGTTTGAGAAAGAGAGGTACAAGGGCTCAAGGTGGCAGTGACCAACGAAGAAAAGAAGAAGGATCATAGAGCTCCAAAGGGGTATGTATCACTTTTTCCCCAGGAGCTTAAAGTCTCTGACGAAAAAGTAGGATTTTATCCTAGGAAGAGGTTTGGGTAAGCACCATCAAGGAATTATCAAAGCCATCGATCCTATTTTGGTCACACCTGGAGTAGGTTTGGGCTTCATGATAAGTGTATAATTACACTTATTATCATGACAGTTTCAAACATAAAATGATATGGTTTTGTTTCATTTTAAACTTCATATAAAAGATTTCACGTGGTATGTAGTTGTTATTTTATGCAAATGCAGTTACTAGGTAAATCTTGGAAGTAAAATGAACAAAAGTGGAATTCTATGGAAAAAGAGTGAAGAAGGTGTAAAAGGATGCGTGGAACATAAGGATTTGGCTTAGGATCGAAGTTTTCAAAGATCAATAAAGTTGCAAAGAAGAATCATGAAGAAATAGCATTTCACGATCGTAACACCTATTCGCGATCATGACTTGTCACTCTTCATAAATAGAAAACTGCCAACCAATGGTCACGATCGTAATAAGTGATTCGCGATGGCTATTTGTGACGGTTAATGGCTATCCCTTTTCAACTACCAACCGCTACATAACAACAATCAACCACCATCAACTACCAATTGAAAAGACACCCTTTGGAAGTCAACCAATCATAAAAAGGTGCCTTTCCATTATGGATGAGGATGAATCTTTGCATCCAATCAAAATGAAGTGATGTAACTCTTCACCAATGGACACGACTCTTCGTTTGGATAGATGCAACCATTCGTACTCTTCAAATAAGGTTCAAGACCCACCAATTTAATGGCATGTTGTTTTGGCATGAATAAAAGGCATTGAATGATAGTATGCGTGTATAAATAGAGAGTGAAAATATCTAGATTTCATTACGTTCAAAGTCATTGTAAGAAAAATGTATAAGTGATTCGATTCCTAATTCGAGCACTGTATTTCTACACAAATTTGAGAGTTTATTGTATGAGTGTAATTTCAAAGAACTTATCAATGAAAGTTTTCATTCTTCAACATTCTTTTATTCGAAATTCATAAAGAATAGCATCCTAGTGAAGGTTTTGTACTAGTCGAGACCGAGTTCAAAGTAGATGTAGGAATTGCAGGAACTGAAGACTCCCATTAAAGAGTGGATACGGTTTGATCAACTTTAGCTTTCACTTGCATACCTTACAACTTTACTTTGTCTTTTGCTTATACTTTCTATTTTGAAGTTTATGATATATCTATGTGTCGTAATGAGTAATTCATCTTGCGTCATTTATATTAATCAAGTTATATGCTTTTGAGTTAACTTTAATAATGATTTAGGGGTTAACAAGATTATGTATAATAACTGGATCTGTGATTGTAACGTTGTTTAGTGAGCCAACATTTTTAGAATGGTAACTTGCTAAATATGGCCATGTGAGAGCGACCAGTACTAAGCATAGTATTATAGTTATCCAGGTTCTTATAAGTGTTATAATTCGTTTACCCTAAACTTAGAAAAGTCATCTCATGTGTTGCTCTGTGGTGAATTATTGAATATTAGGGCATCTAGAATCGTATTTGCTGAAGTTATTTAGTGAAAAAAAATTCTCGATGATTTTGCATGTTTTTCTCTTCTAAACTTTTCTTACTGAATATCTATATATTTTACATCTTCTCTAGTCTGTTCATACATCTATCTATTCATCTGTCTATCATCCAAACCCTCTAATCAAAATTACCTATTTTTGTTTACCCCATAACTCTAGTTGGTTTTTAGAATCGAATTCCTTCCTTGTGGGAACGATATCTTTTAAAACTGCATCGAAACTGTATACTTGCAATGGTCACCATTTTTCTAAACGGTATTGACAACACCTATTCATATTTTGAACTTTTATCTTATCGACAGAGAAGTGGGGAACAAGGTTTTTGGCTTCATTACAGAAAATAAACCCTCAGAATTAGTAGAGTCAAAACCCTGCGATCAAGTTTTTGGCGCCGTTGCCGGGGAAGGCAAGTGCGTTCTTAGTTATCAAAAATCTGGATGATACGGTATATTTTCTTATTATATATATTTATTTCTTTCTTAAACTGTATAAGTTGTCAAATCCTCACCTTGATGTGAAGAATATGAAATAATCATCTTGGAGGTGATACAACATATTATTACGTCTAAATTATTAATAAATAGAAGAAATTCTTCTAATTTTCTTATTCGTGTTCATCACCCCCATTCATGCTCGTGAATTCCTTCTAAAAACTTTTGGTTTCTCAAATTCTATAAGTCACGATCATGAAATATAATCACAATCGTGACTTGTGCAATAACTGTAGCAATTTTGCAGTTACTCAAAAGTTATTCCACTAACCCCTATAAGATTAACATGGGAGTACTCATAAATTCTCACCTCTACAATCTGATTCTCTACCTTTCAAAGATCAAATCTATTCCAAATTCGAAACTACTTCATTTCTTTCAATCCTTTCTTTCATTCACAATGGTTATCATAAACAAATCCAACCTAGTTCCAACAACAAATCTTCAGGAATGGTACAAGGCTCCATTCCCAGTCCATTATAGAGAAGAAGGGGATCATTTTGAAGTCATTAATGAAACTGAATATAAAAGTTCCTATACTATCCATAAGAACAGGTTCATCAACCTCGATGTTTATGATAGAGTCATGTATTATCTGAGAATGCTAAACTTTGTCATATAGTCAAATATGACTCTGGGTAACAGTGTGGACAACTGTATGGAAATGGTGGTCACATTGGTCTGGAAGAACGAAAGGAAGAACTCCTTAGTCTATCATCATCAAGGGAAAGAGTATAAGTTGACACAGAAAGTGCTGGAAAAGTATATGGGTTTTGCGAAGGATTGCTATTATAAGATGCTTCCAGGATGGGATCCCTTATTGACGAGGACTCGTCTGACTGGCCAAACCGAGTACAAAAAAGAATCTGCCTATAGCCAGTGGATTCGTAACCGATGTTTTCTCGCGTTACACTTTTACTTAAGTGGAGCATTGTCTGGAAAGTCATCATTTGACTTTGTCATTCCTGAAGAATTGTTTATGTTGGAAGCAATTTGGGATGGCATACCTGTTGATATTTTTGGGATTATGATGGAGACTCTCATTTCTGCCGTGTAAAACCCTAGAATGATAGAGTATGGAAGTCAAACTATGGCAAATTTGTTGGGCTAGATTGGGAGAATGCCCTACGCCACTGAAGTCTTTACTGATGAAGATGAGATTCTGGAGTTAACTACGGATGTTTTCTTCAAGTATGGATTTCTGGTCAGTTGCATTGGGGTTGATAGAATCACCTTTAATTGGAAATCATGGGATGATAGAGTGGAAGCTGATAGACGACGAGAACGAGAAATAGCGAGGGAGGAAGAATGAAGTACAACCAACCTCCTTGGAAGTTTAAATGAACTTATGGAGGCGTAGATCTTGATTCATAGAAAAATCGACGATACTCATACTCTTATGTTTGATGTCGAGTGAGATCTCCAGGAAAACCTACTAGAAGATAGTCATAAGTGTATAATTACACTTATTATCATGACATTTTCAAACATAAAATGATAGGGTTTTGTTTCATTTTATACTTCATATAAAAGATTTCACGTGGTATGTATTTGTTTTTTATGCAAATGCAAATACTAGGTAAATCTTGAAAGTAAAATGAACAAAAGTGGAATTCTATGGAAAAAGAATGCAAAAGGTGTAAAAACATGTGTGGAATACAAGGATTTGGCTTAGGATCGAAGTTGTCAAAGATTGATAAAGTTGCAAAGAAGAATCATGAAGAAATAGCATTTCACGATCGTGACACCTATTTGCGGTCATGACATGTCACTCTTCATAAACAAAAATCTGCCAACCAATGTTCATGATCGCTACAAGTGATTCGTGGTCGCGACTTGTGACGGTTAATGGTTATCTCTTTTCAACTACCAATAGCTTGATAACAATTATCAACTACCAATAACCGCCATCAACTACCAACCGAAAAGACACCCTTTCGAAGTTAACCAATTATGAAAAGGTTCATTTCCATTGTGGATGAGGATGAATCTTTGCATCTAATCAAAATGAAGTGATGGAACTCTTTACCAATGGACACAACTCTTCATTTGAATAGATGTAACCCTTCGTACACTATAAATAGGGTTCAAGACCCACTAATGTCATGGCATGGTGTTTTGGCATGAATAAAAGGCTTTAAATGATAGTATGCGTGTATAGACAGAGAGTGAAAATATCTAGATTTCGCTATGTTCGAAGTCTTAGCGAGAAAAATGTACAAGTGATTCGATTCCTATTTCGATCACTATATTTCTACCCAAATTCGAGCGTTTGTTGTATGGGTATAATTTCAAAGCACTTATCACTAAAAGTTTTCATTCTTCAACTTTCTTTTATTAGAAATTCACAAAGAATAGCATCCTAGCGGAGGTTTCTGTATGAGTCGATACCGAATTCAAAGTAAACGCAGGAATTCTGAGAATTGACGACTCCCCTTAAAGAGTGGAAATGGTTTGATCAACTTTAGCTTTCACTTGCATACCTTATAACTTTTACTATGTTTTCTGCTTATACTTTCTATTTCAAAGTTTATGATATGTCTATGTGTCATAACAAGTAATTCATCTTGCATCATTTATATTAATCAAGTTATATGCTTTCGAGTTAACTTTAAGAGTGATTTCGGGGTTAACAAGATTGTGTATAATCACTTGATCTATGATTATAACGTTGTTTAGTGAGCTAATATTTTTTGAATGGTAACTTACTAAATATGGCTATGTGAGAGCGACCCGTACTAAGCATAGTATTATAGTTATCCAGGTTCTTATAAGTGTCATAATTCTTTTACCCTAGACTTAGAAAAGTCATCTCATTTGTTGCTCTATGGTGAATTATTGAATATTAGGGCATCTAGAACCGTATTTGTTGAAGTTATTTAGTGTACAAAATATTCTTGATGATTTTGCATGTTTTTCTCTGCTACACTTTTTCTTAGGGAATATCTATATATTTTACATCTTCTCTAGTTTGTTCATACATCTATCTATTCTTCAATCTATCATCCAAACCCTCCAATAAAAATTACCTATTTTTGTTTACCCCATAACTCTAGTTGGTCTTTAAAACCGAATTCCTTCCCTGTGGGATCGATATCTTTTAAAACTACATAGAAACTGTATACTTGCAGTGGTCACCATTTTTATATTTTGATAAGTGGCATTGACAACACCTATTTGTATTTTAAACTTTTATCTTATCGGTAGAGAAGTGGGAAACAAGGTTTTTGGCTTCATTACAGAATATAAGCCCTTAGAATTGTAGAGTCAAAACCTTGCGAGCACTTCACCATGAACCAGAAGATGTATAAGCATATGAGACCATTATTCTACAACATGGTGAGCATTTGTGAGGCCGATGGAAGAAAGGCATACCTAGGGGAACCTAAGCCTTCGATTCTAAATGGGGAAGTGGTTAGAGGACTTGAGATCTTTAATGATGTGTTCAACTTCTTGGCTGGCAAGTTGATTGAGTAGCCTAAAGAGCCCTTGCTAACTAAAGAAGAGCCAATTCTTACCCTGGAAATGACCCCAACTGAGAGTGACCAATTCGAACCCGAGAATGAGGATTCACTTGAGGATGCAGTCGCGACGTTTACAAAGGCCATCAACAAGTTGATGAAGAAGAAAGGTGATGCTTGATAAGTGTATAATTACACTTATTATCATGATAATTTTACACACTAAACACTATAGTTTAAGTCATTTTTACACTTTATATAAAATATTTCACATGGTATGTAGTTGTTTTCTATGCAAATGCAGTTACTAGGTAAATCTTGGAAGTAAAATGATTAATGTTGGACATCTATGCAAAAAGAGTGAAAAAGGTGCAAAAATATCCGTGGAACTTAAGGATTTGGCTTAGGATTGAAGCTGTTGAAGATCAGTAAAGTTACAAGAAGGATTTTGAAGAAAAACCCAATTCACGGACGTGACAACCATTCACGATCGCGACTTAGTATTCTTCAAAATAGAAAGTTGCCAACCAAGTATTCACGGTCGTGACATATACTTCGCGGTCGCGACTTTGATGGTTTTTTGGTAAAATCTTCTCATCTTTCAACTGCCAGATAAGAACGATCAACTGCCATCAACTACCAAATGAAAAGACACCTTTTGAAAGTTAACCAATCATGAAAAGTTTCCTTTCCATTATGGATAAGGATAAAGCTTCTCATCCAATCACAATGAAGTGATGCAATCTTTTGCCAACAGATACGACTCTTCGTTTGGATAGACGCTACCCTTCGTACTCTATAAATAGGGCTCCAAACTCACCAATTTCGTGGCATGGATTGTGAGTGATTGTGTGTGTGTTATAGTGCACGTGTATGCATAGATAGAGAGTAAAAATATCTAGATTTCACTATGTTCATAAGTGTTAGTGAGAAAATGTATAATTGATTCGAACTCTATTTTGATCACTAGATTTCTCTACATATTCAAGCGATTGTTGTATAAGGGTAATTGCAAATCACTTATCAATAAAATTTTTCATTCTTCAATATTTGTTTGTTCGATATTCACAAAGAATAGTATCTTAGTGAAGGTTCTGTACAAGTCGAGACCGAATTCAAAGTAGATGCAGGAATTGCGGGAATTGATGACTCCCATCAAAGAGTGGATACGGTTTGATCAACTTTAAGAAATTAGAAAATTAGACTTTAGTAAAAATTAATTAAAAATGTTTTTAAAATTAATTAGAATTAAAAAAATAAAAAATATAAAATCGGGGGACTCAAAACCGGCCTCGCCAGAAGTCTGGCAAGGCATCCTCGCCAAACGACTGGCGAGGAAACCTCGCTAAAACTCTGGCGAGCCTCACCAGAGTTTCGGCGAGGGAACCCCCCTAGCTGGATTTTTTGAATAAGCCCCAATTATTTCGGGAAAATTTCCCTATAAATATCAGGGGAATTTTCAGTGACCGGACCGGTATTTTTTAGCGGAAAAATACAAAAAACACTCTAACTTTACACAATATTTTATTCCGAATTAAAAACACTTTTTGATTCAATTTTTATCAAACACCAAAAAAATCTAAAGACAACGTCGAATGCTCCTAAGGATCAAGTGTGTATAACGAAGTGGATTCGCTCTATAAGGGTAAGCCTCTAAGTTCCTAAAGTTGCTTAATCTCTTGCCTTGTTATGTTTTATTTTATTCTGCATGTTGACTTAGGAATAATTCTGCTTTATTTTATAAATGTAATATTTTTTTCTTCTTTTCTGTTTCTTTTAATTTTCGAAGAATCCTATTAGAAAACCCCCATGAAGGGAATAAAAAAATATTCCCAAATAACAGTCCCCACATTTTTGCTATGCGAACATTTTCACTAATTAAAATGAGCAACCAACATGTTAATAAAAATGAACCTTTTTATTTCTAAATAATAATTTTTAATTGTCGATTTTTCAATTAGGGCACACGGGCTTCATCAAAATCAAATCGGACATATTTGTAAATGTTGTTTTGTACCTTGAGCTGACCATTGTAGATTTAGGTAGATTAGGATTAGATGTATTTTTAGGATTTTATTTTTCCTTCGAGTATCGCAATTTCAATCCTTTTTTTTTAGAAATGTAAAATAGATTAGGCAGGCGGTTGCATCCCCCGAGGTTTTGAAATCTTAATATTTACTTTTCCGCATATATTTTTCACTTTATGTATGGATTTATCACTTTCCAAATATGTGTGAATCATACATTATAAACTCGAAAATGACACAAGTACGAATATGCAGAATTAAGAAATATGGTTTTCTGTATATGCAATTTAATGTGATCCAATAAGAAGTAAGCAAATTATCTCGAACCTAAATCTTAGTGTCTCAGCGGGCCGTCTCCCGAACATCAACCTTCATAGGACTCTAATTCCTCGAAGAGCTAATTTAGATGGCGACTCTACACTAAAAGATGGCGGATTCGGGTTTGAGCAATCTAAAAATTGTTTCCCTCTTTCTCTTTCAAACCTTCTGAGTCCACGACTCAATAATTATTATTTTCAACAAAAACACCCCGGTAGACCGCACCTTTCATTCACACGCACTCGGCTCATCGCTCTCCATGTCGTTCACTCACAAACATGAAAAATATTGGTTAAGTAAGTGAATTCAGCCTTGTCTGAAATATTTTTTGAGGTAGAACTGCCCCTTTTTAGAACTGCTGAATTCTAACATGAGACCAAGCAAGATGGTAACATGACAAGAAGAAGTCACAGCAAGATAGTGGTACATCAAGATCCTATGAAAATTATTCACGCATATATGTGCATGTGGATGAACAAATTTGAGTTCTCACATGAACATTGTGTAATTGGTTAGTTAATTATTTGCATGAATGTTTGTATGAGATATGACTATGCATGGGGATGTGATATTTCTATTGCTTTAGCCTGGTTAGCTGATGTTCTTGACTAGGCAATCTCAAGTGGTTGATGTGGGACTCCTTTAGGCTAGTCAATAGGGATGGACTAGTGTTCGAGTAAAAATTTGAGCTGAGGTTGGACCGAGGCCTAATTTGAAGCTTGAATCTAGCCTTGAGTAGATATGGATGAGTTGTCAAACTTTGGACACTTAGATCCCTCTTGCATAGGGCATTATTGAGGCTAACTTTTATCTCAACTTGATCCATTATTATCGAGCCTAGAAGCTTGTGAGCTGCTCCCCATTATGACAATCCTTGTTACGAAGGAAATTTAATGATATTCGTCATTTACACCTGGGATAGATACCTAATGTACTTTGACATTTTGAAAAGATGAAATGAATTGAATACTTTTTTATCATTGTTTTCTTTTATTTTTGTTCTAATTTTGCATAGACTGCCCTTGCAGGTTTTCAATCTATAAAAGATTGTCTTAATTTTTGCCTGGACCACCCTTTCAGGTTTTCAATCCATCAAACTCATTTTTTTCTTATTTTCTTTCTTTCTTTCTTTCTTTTTTTGTTTTTTGATTTCATTATTTGCATTGTTTCTCAAAACAACACACATATATCTAGTTATAAGTATACACATAACAATCCAACAATAATGAAATTTCCATGAATGAAAGTAACTAGGGTACAAAAGTATCCAATGAATTAACCTCTATTACCAACCCACCCTTTTAGGCTATCAAGTTGGTAGCTAATTGTTTTCCCTCATTGTCCTAATTTTTACCCAAAGCACCCTGTTTGGGTTTTAACTTTGATAGACTATTCAGCAAAAGAATACCCTAATTTTTTCTCACTTTTATGAAGAAGGATAGTTGATGGGCTTGCTATTTAGTCTATTATCTTTATTGTGCTACTTTTCAAAATTTAGTTCTCTAACCTAAACGTGAAAGCGCTTAAGCTGGTCTCAGTGGATCAGATTTAGGAACTCATTGCCATCCATATAAATTTTTTACTGCTCCTTTTCTGAGATTCTTCTTGATCGTGACTGAGCCTTCCCAATTAGGTCTGAACTTTCCTCTAGCATCAACATTAGATGGATTTAGCTTCTTTAAGATGATGATCTAACATCTTCAGATGATGCTCATCAATCATTCTCAATTGCTCAAAATTGGCTTTTGCCAAATCTGACTCTTTTAGTCTTGCTTCAGTTGCTACCCTTAGAAATCTAACCTCGATTTCCACTAAGAGAACCGCTTCCATTCCATAGACTAAGGAGAATCGATTCTTATCTGTTGGAGCTCGCATACTAGTTTTGTACCAACCAAAGTACGAACAAGAGTTTAGCTTCCTAATCTCAACAAGTAGTCACCATCCTTGACAAGACTTTCTTGATTGATTTGCTTGCGGCTTCCACTACCCCATTGGCTTGAGGTCTTACAAGGAGAAGAGCAATAATGGTTGCTATCGTATTTCTTAATTAGATCGATTTTTTCCCCTTGGAACTAAACCCCATTACCAGATGCAACATGGTGAGCCATCTTGTAGTGCACAAAGATATGCTTTTCAATGAACTCGGCCATCTTCTTGGCGGTTATGTTGGTGAAAAATTTAACCTCTATTACTTGGAGAAGTAGTCGACCACAATAATCATGTACCGATGCCCATTAGTCAAAGATGGTCAGATCTCACCAATAATAACAATCCCTGTTTGCAAGGTTTTGACTCTACTGACTCTAAGAATTTATATTTTATAAAGAAGCCAAAAAGTTTGTCTCCCACTTTCCTATCGATAAGGTAAGAGTTCAATATACGAACAGGTGTTGTCAATACCGCTTATCTAAATAGAAAATGGTGACCACTGCAAGTATACAGTTACGACATAGTTTTAAGAGATATGGATCCCACAGGGAAGGAACTAGTTCTAAAGATCAACAAGAGGAACGGAACAAAAGAAAATAATGTAATTTATTTTGGAGGATTGGAATGATGGATAGATAGACAAATGTATGAAAGATTAGAGAAGATAATAAGTATATAGATATTCCCTGCAAACATGTATAACAAAGAAAACATGCAAAATCATCAAAGATATTACGTACACTAGATTAATTTAACATATTCGATTCTAGACACTCAGATATTCAATTATTCACCGTAGAGCAACACATGAAATGACTTTTTAAATCTAGTGCAAATGAATTAAGACGATTATATAAATCGGGATAATAATATTATTATGCTTAGTACGGGTCACTCTCACATAGCCATATTTAGCAAGTTACCATTCCAAAAATGTTAGCTCACTAAACAACGTTATAATCACAGATCCAGTGATTATACACAATCTCGTTAACCCCGAAACTACTCTTAAAGTTAACTAAAAAGCATATAACATGATTAATATAAAAGACTCAACATGAAATACACATTATGACACGTAGACATATCATAAACTTTGAAATAGAAAGTATAAGTAGAAAGCAAAGCAAATTTTTAAGGTATGTAAGTGAAAGCTAAAATTAATCAAACCATATCCACTCTTTAATGGGATTCATCAATTCCCGCAATTCCTGCATCTGCTTTGAATTCAATCTCGACTAGTATAGAACCTCCGTTAGGATGCTATTCTTTGTGAATATCGAACAAACGAATATTGAAGAATGAAAACTTTTATTGATAAGTGATTTGCAATTACACTTATACTACAAACGCTCAAATATGTAGAGAAATCAAGTGATAGAAATAGGGTTCGAATCACTTATACATTTTCTCGCTAACATTTATGAATGTAGCAAAATCTAGATATTTTTATTCTCTATTTATGCACACACGTCTACCATGATATGCACCACTTTATCCACCACTTGTTCCCCACAAAATTGGTGAATTTATAACCCTATTTATAGAGTATGAAGGGTTGTGTCTATCCAAATGAAGAGTCGTGTGCATTGGTGAAAGATTGCATCGATTCATTGTGATTGGATGAGAAGCTTTATCCTTTATCCACAATGGAAAGGCACCTTTTCCTAATTGGTTGACTTCTAAAAGGTGTCTTTTCATTTAGTACTTGATGGCGGTTGATCGTTCTTATCTGGCGGTTGGTAGTTGAAAAGAGTTGACCAAGAAACCGTCGATGTCACGATCGCAAAGTACATGTCGTGACCGTGAATACTTGGTTGGCAACTTTCTGTTTTGAAGAATACTAAGTCGCGACCGCGAATGGTTGTCGCAATCATGAATTGTGTTTTTTCTTCAGAATCCTTCTTCTAACTTACCGATCTTTGACAGCTTAAGCCAAATCCTTAAGTTCCACGCAACTTTTTTCATCTTTTTTCACTCTCCTGTATTTGTATAAAAAAACAACTACATACCATGTGAAATCTTTTATATGAAGTATAAAAATGAATTAAATTATAGTGTTTAATGTGTAAAATTATCATGATAATAAGTGTAATTATACACTTATCAATTCCTAAATGAATGAAACTATTCCTATGGATGAAATAGGAACTCATGAATTCTGCATCTATGATAGTTTCAAAGTGATCACCTTCCTCTCGAGAGAAAATTGGAAAGGGCGCTTCATACCACTCTTGCAGATTTGAAGGAGGAATGAGATTAGATTTGTTAGGGGGCACCATTTTGAAAAGGAAAAGGATTAAATGATTTTCAAGGTTTGAAACAAATTTTTTTGTCTGAAGAAAAAGGAATTTCAGATTTCTGAAGTGAAGGATTATGAGAATTCACATTCACATATATAGAGTTTGAGAGAAATCATCAAAAAATTGCCAAACTGATGCAGTTTTTGCACTAGTCGTGACGTGACTAAGCAAAATAAGAAACAGAATGTTTTAACAAGGAAATTCACGAACGTGAATGGGTAAAATAGAAGAAAATCTTCTATTTGTCAAGAATTAAGATGAAATATTATGACGCATCACCTCTAATATGATTATTTCATAATCTTTTCACATCTAAGTTAGGATTGACAAATTATATAGTTTAGGAAAGAAATTAAATAGATATAATTAGAAAATGTACCGTATCTTCGGTAATTTGATCTCTAGAACGCACTTGGCTTCCCTGACAACGGTGCCAAAAACTTGTTCACAAGGTTTTGACTCTACTGACTCTGAGGATTTATATTTTATAAAAAAAGCCAAAAAACTTGTCTCCCACTTTCCTACCGATAAGATAAGAGTTCAAAATATGAACAGGTGTTGTCAATACCACTTATCTAAATAGAAAATTGGTGACCACTGCAAGTATACAGTTACGATGTAGTTTTAAAAGATATCGATCCCATAGGGAAGGAACCAATTCTAAAGATCAACAAGAGGAACGGAACAAAAGAAAATAATGTAATTTATTTTAGAGGATTGGGATGATGGATGGATAGACAAATGTATGAAAGATTAGAGAAGATAAAAAGTATATAGATATTCCCTACGAAAAAGTATAGCAAAGAAAACATGCAAAATCATCAAAGATATTACGTACACTAGATTAACTTAACAGATTCGGTTCTGGACACCCAGATATTCAATTATACACCATAGTGCAACACATGAAATGACTTTTCTAAATCTAGTGCAAAAGAATTAAGATGATTATATAAACCTGGATAACAATATTATTATGCTTAGTATGGGTTGCTCTCACATAGCCATATTTAGCAAGTTACCATTCCAAAAATGTTGGCTCACTAAAAAGCTTTATAATCACAAATCTAGTGATTATACACAATCTCATTAACCCCAAAACTACTCTTAAAGTTAACTCAAAAGCATATAACTTGATTAATATAAAGACTCAACATGAAATACACATTATGACACATAGACATATCATAAACTTTGAAATAGAAAGTATTAGTAGATAGCAAAGAAAAGTTGTAAGGTATGCAAGTTAAAGCTAAATTTGATCAAACCATATCCACTCTTTAATGGGAGTCATCAATTCCCACAATTCTTGCATCTACTTTGAATTCGGTCTCTACTCGTTCAGAACCTCCGCTAGGATGCTATTCTTTGTGAATCTTGAATAAATGAATATTGAAGAACGAAAACTTTCATTGATAAGTGATTTACAATTACACTTATACAACAATTGCTCGAATATGTAGAGAAATCTAGTGATCGAAATAAGGTTCGAATCACTGATACATTTTCATGCTAACACTTATGAACATAGTGAAATCTAGATATTTTTACTCTCTATCTATGCGACA
>CATIWQ010207811.1:0-12904 GCA_949673415.1 Euphorbia schlechtendalii
TAGCCATCATACTTTGAAATTGATCAATAAAGGATGAGGGTATTAAGAGTGAAAAATCAAAAGAAAGAGAGGATAACCAATGAGTTATGCAAAAGGTGAGGAATGGTACGGAGCAGAAACTGCAACCATTCATTGAGTGAAATAAAGAAAAGAAAGCATAGCATGAAAAATGGGTGCAAAGTACAAAGTACTTCAAAAACATATACTTAAAAGAAAAAAATGAGAGAGTGGTATGGAGCATAAAATGCAACCACTGAGAGTGTTTTTGGTGTAAATTTAGATAATAGGTAAATCTTGGGAGTAAAATGATCTAAAGTGGAATTCTATGTAAAAAGAGTGAAAAAGGTGCGAAAAGATGCGTGGAACTTAAAGATTTCGCTTAGGATCGAAGCTATCGAAGATCGGTGAATTTACAAGAAGAATTTCGAAGAAAAACAAATTCATGGTCGTGACAACAATTCGCGATCGTGACTTGATACACTTCAAAAGCAGAAAATTGTCAAACAAAGATTCCGGATCGTGACTTGTATATCACGGTCACGACTTGGATGTTTTTTTGGTCAAATCTTCTTAATTACTAACAACCAAATAAGAATGATCAATTGCCATCAACCGCCATCAACTACCAACAAAAAGAAACTTATCAGAAGTTAGCCAATCATGAATGGATGCCTATCGATTGTGGATAAGATTAAAGCTTCTCAACCAATCACAATGAAGTGATGCAATCTTTCGCCAATGGACATAACTCTTCATTTGGATAGACGCAACCCTTCGAACTCTATAAATAGGGCTCTAAACCTCACAAATTTCATGGAATTGGAATTATAAAAAGTGAGAGATATAGTGTGTGCGTAGATAGAGAGTGAAATTATTTAGTTTTCGCTACATTCATACGTGTTAGCGAGAAAATGTTTAAGTGATTTGAATCTTTGTTTCGATT
Source organism: Euphorbia schlechtendalii (assembly GCA_949673415.1). Classification (NCBI taxonomy): domain Eukaryota; kingdom Viridiplantae; phylum Streptophyta; class Magnoliopsida; order Malpighiales; family Euphorbiaceae; genus Euphorbia; species Euphorbia schlechtendalii. The sequence goes on from CATIWQ010207811.1 coordinate 944, forward strand.
ACTAGATTTCTCTACATATTCGAGCGATTGTTGTATAAGTGTACTTGCAAATCACTTATCAATAAAAGTTTTCATTCTTCAACATTCCTTTGTTAGATATTCACAAAGAATAGCATCTTAGCGGAGGTTCTGTACTGGCCGAGACCGAATTAAAAGCAGACACAGGAATTGCGAGAATCGACGATTCCCATTAAAGAGTGGATACAGTTTAATCAACTTTAGCTTTCACTTGCATACCTTACAACTTTCCTTTGCTTTCTACTTATACTTTCTATTTCGAAGTTTATGATATGTCTATGTGTCATAATACGTATTTCGTGTTGAGTCTTTTATATTAATCAAGTTATATGCCTTTGAGTTAACTTCAAGAGTAGTTTAAGGGTTAACAGGATTGTGTATAATCACTGGATTTGTGATTTTAACGCCATTTAGTGAGCCAAAATTTTTGGAATGGTAACTTGCTAAATGTGGCTATGTGAGAGTGACCCGTACTAAGCATAGTAATATTATTGTCCAGGTTTATATAATCATCTTAATTCATTTGCACTAGATTTAGAAAAGTCATTTCATATGTTGCTCTGCAGTGAATCATTGAACATCTGAGTGCTTAGAACCGATTATGTTAAATTAGTCTAGTGAACGTAATAACTTTGTTGAACTTGCATGTTTTTTTTCTATACTTATTTCGTAGGAAAAATCTATATATTTAGAATCTCTATTCTTCCATACATATATCTATCCATTCTTCATTCTAATCCTCCCAATAAAATCCAAAAATATTTTATTTTCTTTATTTCATTTTTCTTGTCGATCTTTAGAGCTAGTCCTTCCCTGTGGGATCGATATCTTTTAAAACTGCATCGTAACTTTATACTTGTAGTGGTTACCATTATTCTATTTAGATAAGCAGTACTGACAACACTTGTTCATATTTTGAACTTATATCTTATCGGTAAGAAAGTGGGAGATAAGGTTTTTGGCTTCATTATTAAATAAAAAAAATCCTAGGAGTTATTAGAGTCAAAACCTTGCGACAAGAAGATAATGATCAATTTCAAGCTATCAATTTCAAAGATGATAAGGCTCATCAACAACAAACCAACATGGAGAGTCAAGTAGCAAATTCAATTATTCCAAGAGAGATTAGGACTCATCACAATCATCTCATTGATGGCATTGTTGATGATGTTCATAATTCAGTGATGATAATAAGTTAACTTAGCAAATTGATAAATAATCTCTCATTCATCTAATTATTAAACCTAAGAATTTTGAAGATGTTGAATTTGATGACTATTGGATGATAGTTTTGTAAGAAGAGCTTGATTAGTTCAAGTGAATTGAAGTATGAGATTTAGTTCCCTAGGCAATAGGGAAGTTTATTATAAGAACCAAATTGGTGTTTAAGAACAAGATTGATGAAGGTTTTAATGTTGTCAGAATCAAAGCAAGACTAGTTTCCCAATTCTACAACCTACAAGAAGATGTCAATTATGATGCAGCCTATTGTTGAGGGACCAAAGTGTGGGCGACACGAATGCAATGGGCTGAAAGCACGATCCACTAGGGCGTTTTTGTAAAAATAAAACTGTATTGGGTTAAAGAAAAAATGAAATCGATTTGAAATATTTTAGATCATCAAAACCCAAAATCAATGTCTCATAGTTAGATTCATCACCTAGATAAGCTCTTCAAGGAATTATAGTCTTGTGATGCTCAATGTCCAGGAGATGACCCACTAGGACATAGAGATTCGGGTTTGGGATAAGTTGCTTACTTCTAATTAGATCACATTAAATTACATTTACAAAAAACTATGTTTCTTAATTATGCGTATTCGAGCTTAAGTCATTTTTGAGTTTATAATTTGATTTAGCATGCATCCGGAAAGCGATAAATAAATACATAAAGCAATAAAATGAATGTTGGAAAGTAAAATAATAATTTACAAGCCTTGGGAGATGCAACCATCCATCTAATCTATAAATTACATTTCTGAATTTACAATACCCGAAGGAAAATATAATCCTAATCATATATTTATCCTACATCCACAATGGTTAGCATAATTTATAACACATTGGGATTAGTAAACAAAACTAGACTCGGTTAGGGTGATATTGTGTGACCAGAAAGATGCTTGTAGCCTTTTGGTCAGAAATAAAATAATTTAGGAAATTATTTATCTTAAAAAAAATTCTATTTTAAACTCAATTTATCTTACTAATTTTTAAGTGAAAAAGATCATATGGAAAAATGTGAGGTATGTTATCTTGGAATAATTTTAATTCCCTTGTGGGGTATTCTAGCATTAAGCAAATACTGACTTGTTCTACCGGCTTTGCCGAAATTATCAAATAGATAATCATCCATCGGTGAAAGTAACCCATGAATGTCTCTTTATTCCCTTGTCTACGTGTAAACAAGTCTAACATACACAACCTAAGCCTTTCCAAGAATGAATATTACACCTATAACTCGACAAAGATGTGGTTCTATGCACTTTTGGTCAGCTTAGACTACATTTCGTACCATTCACTTATTACTTCCATGAGGGAGCTGGGAAATAGAGTTGCCATCATGGAAGAAAAAAAGCCTTGAGCCTGACATAGTGTGAAAACTTGAAAATTTGGGAAGACAACGCATCAATCCCATCAAATACTGACATTCCAGCCAAACTGAAGTAGGTGTTTGCTACTTCTCTTCGAGACACAACCTCTCAATTGTTAGACTATGTTTTGATAGCATCTATTACCACATCCGAGTCTATCCCAGACCCTATCGCCATCACATACATTTCATTTTTGGTCTTAGCCAAATGTTCCTTCTTCAGAATCAAACTTCTTTATGTGAAGCGACGTAAGTTCTTAACCGGTGAAAACTGACATTCTAGCCAGATTAATTTTTGAGTTTTTGCACTCAATCTTACCCTTAAAGTCAAGGTAGCTTAATTTCTCTTCTAACAAGTTCATCAAATGGTTGAGATCAACCCCCGTTCCAATGACCATTATGAACTTTCTCAAGCTTTCTGACATGTATTCCAGCACTCTCTTCTCCTCTATACCAGAATCAATCATCACCACCTTTCCTTCAAACTTAGGCAAAGGTTTTGTCTTCATATTGGGCTTCAAAGTTGGCTCGTGGATGACCTTGTCATCTATTAAGTTCTGTATGGCTTTCAACAACTCTTTGTAATTGTTGGTTCTGTAGTCCACTATCACATGATAGGAAAAGAATTTGTGCTTATCCTCGGGCTTTGGAGGAGTCCATGTCTTCAATCTCTCAATCTGCTTAAGCTATGTAAGCTTTGTGAACAAGAATACAAGATTAGCCGCATATGGTGAAATACAATGATACTCCTCTTTGGACATCCTCACTATAGCTGCAGTCTCTATTTGGACCAACTGAAATCCTACCTACTTTGTTTAACCTACACCAGGTTTGAGGAAGAAGAGCTCAACTCATTCTTCTTATACCAATGATAACTAGTAGGTTGCCCTGTTGGCTCATTCATAGCATCGATACGCTCCATCTTCTCCACCCTAATAAACACCCCTTGATAGCTAGTGAAGGTCTCAACCCCAAGACTATTTCTTTAGGACAATAGTGAGCCATCCAAGAGTTTAACTATCATTAGGCTCAGATAAGCTTGAAGCCTGACTTGCGTGGCCATCTAACACTCATAATAGGATTTGAAATTTTCACACTGCTTTTGCTTCACAGCCTCCAAATTTTACATTGTGGTCACCACCTGGGAGTTGAAACCATAATGCTCAATCATGGCTTAGGAAAGGCAGCTCCAATCATAAGCTATGTCAAGAGGGAGATGAATGTACCATTCATTGATCGGGTTACCCAAGGTGACTATAAAAACTTTGCCATTAGTTACTCACTCACCCTCAACACCCTCATACTGTTTGATAATGTGCTAAATGAGCACGCGGGTCACTAGAGCCCACATACTTCTCAAATTTTAGCATTGCAAATTTTTGTAACAATCTATCTTCATCCTTGATTGTCATCTATACAGGGTACGCATTCTATTTGATTTGTTATGAGATAGCTACCGTGAGTGGCCAAAAAATGTTCCCTTAATTCCTCCATGCATGGTTGCTGGAGAAACACATTCCCCATGTTTGAATACAAGCCATATTAAGGGTGTAGTAAATGAGCTTCTTGACTAGACTGCCCCTGAGAATGGTAGTTCCCCTGGAGTTACCACGAAGTTGGTTAATTGAGATGACGCAAGTTGAGGGATGGCCTAGTAATGTGAAGAAACACTCGCACTCAAATTAGTGTTCATTGGAGGAAGGAATTATTAAACCACACCTTAATTTGAATAACCTTGAATGAGAGGGATATAACCAGAAGAGGGTGGACATCTATCATTACCATGGGGTGCTTACCCTGATAAAACAACCTTGGTGAAAACATTGAATGGTGATTGGCGCTTTTCCACTGATAAGTTTAATAACTTAATGGTTCCGAAAACTTGTTTGTGAGACTTGGCTTTACTCATTTAGTAAGGCTTATCCTCAATAATAATGCCAAAAACTTATTCACAAAAAATGTAGGTGTTGTCTATACCCCTTATCACATAGAAAAATGATGATAACTGCAAGTATACAGTTGTGATGTAGTTTTAAAAGATATCGAACCCACATGGAAGGAACTAGGTCTAAGGATCAACAAGGAAAGACAAAGTAAAAGAAAATAAAAATAGTTTTGAGATTTTTGGATAGGAAGATTAGAATGAAAAGTTGAGTGAGAGACTCTAAATACATAGATTTTCACTATGAACAAGTATAGCAGAGAAAACATGCAAGATCAACAAAGATGCGACGACACACTAGACTAATCTAACAAACCCGACTCAACACACTCAGATGTTTAATGATTCACCATAGAGCAATACATGAAATAACTTTTCTAATCCTAGCGCAAATGAGATAAGACTATTATATAAATGTTGACAACGTCAATACTATGCTTAGTACGGGTCACTCTCACATAGCCACATTTAGCAAGTTACCATTCTAAAAATGTTGGCTCACTGAATAGCATTATATCACAGATCCAGTGATTATACATGATATTGTTAACCCTGAAACTACTCTTAAAATTAACGCCAACGCATACAACTTGATTAAAAAAAAAGTTAACACGAAATACGCATTATGACACATAGACATATCATAAACTTCGAAATAGAATGTACAAGTAGAAAGCAAAGCAAAGTTGTAAGGTATGCAAATGAAAGCTAAAGTTGATCAAACCGTATCCACTCTTTAATGGGAGTCATCAATTCTTGTAATTCCTATATCTGCTTTGAATTCAGTCTCGGCTTGTATAGAACCTCCTCTAGGATGCTATTCTTTGTGAATATCGAACAAACGAATATTGAAGAACGAAAACTTTTGTTGATAAGTGATTTGTAAGTACACTTATACAACAATCGCTCGAGAATATAGAGAAATCTAGTTATCGAAACAAGGATTCGAATCACTTAAAGATTTTCTCGCTAACACTTAAGAATATAGCGACTCTATCTACACACACACTATATCTCTCTCTCACTTTTTCCACTCTATGCCATAATAATCCACTACACTTCTTGAATGCACGAAATTAAAGAGGATTGGAGCCCTATTTATAGAGTTCGAAGGGTTGCGTTTATCCAAATGAAGGGTTGTGTCCATTGGTGAAAGACTACATCACTCCATTGTGATTGTTTGAGAAGCTTTGATATAATCCACAATGGATAAGCACCTTTTAATGATTGGTTTACTCCTGATAGGTGTCTGTTCGTTGGTAGTTGATGGCATTTGATGGTGGTTGATCATGCTTATCTGGAGATTGTTAGTTAAAAAGATAATGCCAGAAAACCGTCCATGTCACGACCACGATATTTATGTCACAACCATGAATCTTTGATTGGCAATCTTCTATTTTTAAAGTAAACAAGTCATGACCGTGAATGATTGTCGCAATTGTGAATTGAGTTTTACTCAGAATTCTTCTTGTAACTTCACCGATCTTCGACAGCTTCAATCCTAAGTCAAATCTTTAAGTTCCATGCATCTTCTTGCACCTTTTTCACACTTTTTTCATAGAATTCCACTTTACTCATTTTACTCCCAAGATTTACCTAGTACCTACCTTTACATAAAAAACAACTACATACCATGTGATATCTTTTATATGAAGTATAAAAATAACTAAAACTCCAGTGTTTATTGAATAAAATTAATGTGATAATAAGTGTAATTATACACTTATCATACCCCCACACTTAACTTTTACCTTGTCCTCAAGGTAAATTCAACAGAAGTGTATAAATTTGGTAAACAAGTTTGTACCTTATTTGGTAAAAGACTATTGCAGTGAGTACCACATTCCACGTTGCAAAAGATTTCAAGAAGAAGTTCGAAATTTCCCACAAATTAGTAATGTCCAATTTATATAGCTCAGTTGCATACTTTTGTTCTTAATGGAGAGTCAATCGAAATGCATCTTCATATAAGCGTTATATGCATACTCGAATATTACCGTCTCTTAAGCATAGTATAAAGTATAAAGGACATAGAATATTAGGAACAGTGAAGACAACTGCAAGGAAATGCTGATTTTTTTAGTTTGGACGAATCTTAAAATGAATTGTTTGGAGTACCAACTTCAAGGAAAGAAGTATAAGTTGTCAAGGAAGAAATTGGAGCAAAATCTGGGATTCCCCAAAGACTGTTACTATAAAATGCTTCCTGGTGAGGATCCTCTACCAACATGGAATTGCCTTACTAGAAAAGATGAATACAAATAGGAAACCACCTATAGTCGGTGGATTCAAGACCCTGTTTGCTCGCTCTTCACTTCTATCTAAGTAATGTGCTTTTTGGTAGAACTAGTTCTGACACGGTCAATCCTGAAGAATTATTTGTCTTAGAAACAATCTAGAATAGCATGCCTATAGACGTATCAGGGATTATGATGGGGACTCTTATGTTTGTCGCAATTGATCCTGGTAGGATATCATATGGGTGTCGAACTATCTCGAATTTGCTAGGAAAAATTGTGAGATTGCCAAGTTGTGGAGAAGTCTTCACTGATGAAGATGATATTCCGAAATTAACTATGGAGGTTTTCTTCAAGAAAGGATTTCTAACAAAGTGTATTGAGGAGAATGGAATAACCTATGATTGCAAATCGTGGGATGAACGAGTTGAAGCTGATAAGAATAAAGAAAGGGAAATTTCTAGGAAAGAGGGAAGTAGTTCAACCAATCCTAAAAGGAAGTTGAATGAATTAATAGAAGAACAAATCTCTATTCATTGCAGGATTAGCAATATCCATATTTTGGTATGTGATGTTGAAAGGGATCTGTGGGAGTCACGTTATAAGATTGGTCAGATGATTGAATCCTTAACTCCTGAATGAATAGTTTTCTTTTCTTTTCGATTTAGAATCATGTATAGTCTTTTCTTTTAGTTTAATTATGTGTTACATGTTTTGTTTGTTTGTTTGTTTGTTTGTGTTTTCATGTTAGTATGTAAATCTTTGTTATTATAAATGAAAATTTGAACAACAAGATGTTGATGTTCAATTGCTATCTTCACCAAAAATTCCCAAGGTATAATAGTAAATATTTATATTTTGTATTAACAAAGTTTGCTTGTGTTTGTGTTTTTAAGTTTTTATAGGTTCAAGTCTAAAAATTGAAGAATTTGAAGAACAAAGAGGCTTGCAATTGCGACATATTTCATGCTAGTGAACACTAGGTAGAAAAGCTTTCTATTTCTTTCATGAGGAGAGTCATGATCGTGACTAGCCTTCTCGATCGTGACACGGTAAAAGTTATAACCGTTACAAATCATGAACTAACACGCGACAGATGAATGATCTCCGAGAAGAGATGGAAGCCTACCTTTCCATCCTTTGCCTTTTGAAATTTGTGGATATGCGGTTCCCACAAAATCAAGATTGGATACTCGAGTGTTTGGTTACATTCGATTACGAAGATTCAAGGAAGAGGGCGATTCAATTTCGGAATCAAGGACAACAATACACCATCACAAGAGAGATGATGGGTGATTGGTTCGGTTTCGAGATTGTCTACTCATCAAGCATGATGAACTTTTTTCAACCTAATCAAGTTTGGGCAAATTTATTGGGTAAAAGAGTCTTCGATCCTAAAAATTTTCCTCACAAACTCATTAAGGATGATTGTATTCTTCTTCTCCACAAATACCTTTCCACTTTGGTATTTTTTCAAGTCAAAAATACAAAAGTTCAAAAGATGAACTTGTTTGTTCTCTCATGCGCTATGATGAAGCAAAAAGTGAAAATTGTGGATATAATTTAGGATATAATGAAGAAGAACTCGATGAGCATGAGGAGTAAAATTGGAGCAGCTAAAATTATCATTGCCATAGTCTTGCGAGCAAGAGGTGAACTCCCCTATGTTCAACAACTGGGTGAGTATTTTCGGTATATGGATGGAAATTATTTGAAGAACACCAGACTTCTATAAGAAAACGATGGTGTTTATTCTTTCTATTCCTACTCCAACCACACCAAGAAGCTCAATTTGACTCAAGAAGATTCTTCCATCGGACCATCAAACCCATCCGTCAGCCATCGAAGAGAAAAGGCCCCGATAACCGAAATAGAAGAAGAAGATGAAGACGAAGAAGCTCCGGAAGATTGGAAGGCTAGCATGCAACTTAAGTTGGATAATTGCCAAGCGAATCTTGGAGTTATGAAGACAGACATAAAGATTCTAAAGAAAAGTAAAAAGTCGATGCTTCGAAAATTACTTTCATTCTTTAGAAAACAAAATTGTTAATTCACTTCTAGTCCAACGCATTCTCCTTCACAATAAACGGGTTAATTTATTTTTCTTACTTTATCTTTTCTTTCAATAATTTTTAGATTAGTTTTAGTTCTTAGTTTTTATTTTTATTAAATGTCTCACAATGAGGACATTGTGTTCTTTAAGTGTGGGGGGGCATTTGTAAAAATCCCATAAAATAAAAAAAAAGAATAAAATTGAAAAAATCGATGAACTTGAAAATTTTTGTAGATTTTTTGTGCAACTTATACATTATCGTTTCTTATACTTTACTAACAATTGTCCAAGGTCATTGTGAGTGTTAGGTATTACAAGTTTGATGTTAGTGCAAAAATTGAACGCATGTTGAATTTGAGCATTAGAGGTACAAATTTTCCAAATTGGCAAGGATGAGTGGTGAGTAACATTCAAGAGCAATATTCCAAGTAAGTTTCGATTTATATTTCGATGCAACATGAATTAGTATAAGTTATATAGTTCTAGTTTAATGCTTCTGATAAGTTTAAGTGGATTAATATGTAATGGTTTTCATAGTATGAGTTCTATATGCAAATCTCGAATAAGTCCTATAAGTATTGAGTGTATTTAAAGTGTAGGGAAACTATAGCCATAATACTTTGAAATTGATCAATAAAGGATGAGGGCATCAATGAAAAATCAAAAGAAAGAGAGGATAACCAATGACTTATGCAAAAGGTGAGGAAAGGTATGGTGCAGAAACTCCAACCATTCATTGAGTGAAAAAAGAAAAGAAAGCATAGCATGAAAAATGGGTGCAAAGTACAAAGTACTTCAAAAACATATGCAATAGCTGTTACAGCAATAACTACTGTGCAGATCGCATAGGTCGCGATCACAAGAGTAAGTCACTATCGTGACGTCCTCTTACTCAGAAACATATTGTTTAAATCTCAAATGATCACAAGCGCGAACCAGATCACGATCGCGATATGTCAAAATCCAAAATATATTTTTATTTGTTTTTTTTACTTGAAAAACTATACTAAACTAAAATATTTAAAATAGAAATAAACTACTATATTATACTATATATATATTAGGAAAATATAAGAGATTTACGGATTTATGGAGTTTTTCAACCCCTTGATTTCATATTCATGGATGAAGTCTAGATTAACAACTTCTTGGATGCAAGCATCAATCAAGTCAAGTTTCATGCAAATATCTTCATCCATAGGGTATTTATTAGCTTTACCCATGTTAAATTCTACCGTATCATCACCTATCCTTAATTTAATTTTACTTTTCAAAACATCGATTAATGCTTTGCCAGTATGTATAAAAGGTCTTCCTAAAATTATAGGACATTTTTCATCATATGCAAAATCTAGCACAACAAAATCAGTTGGGAAAACAAATTTATCCACTTTAACAAGAACATCTTCTATTATACCATAAGGACATTTAATAGATTGGTCAACCAACTACAAAACCATATTTGTCCTTTTAACTTCATCATCAAGTTTCAATTCTTTGAAGATCGATAAAGGCATAGGATTTATACTAGCCCCAAGATCACATAAACATTTTGGAAAAGAAATATTTCCAAGTTTACATGGAATTGTGAAACTCCCTGGATCTTTTAGTTTAGTGGTCATTGTAGCAGTTATTATTTTACTACAGTCTTCAGTTAAAAACACCTTCGATATTCCTTCTAAACTATGTTTACGAGATAAAAGTTCTTTAATAAACTTATCATAGTTAGGAATCTGAGTAATGGCTTCAATAAAAGAAAGATTGATTTCCAGATCTTTGAGTTTGTTGATGAAATCAATGAATTGCTTATCTTCATTCTTCTTCTTCATCCTATTCAGAAATGGTGGTTAAGGGGGATTAACCTTACCGGATTTAGGTTGTTCATCCACTCCTGTATTTTCATCAGATTTACTCGGATATTCATTCTGTACTTTAATAACATCGTTATTAGCAAGCATACCCGAAGGATTTGGTTGATCTAACAATTTACCACTAAGAAGGGCTATAGCATGTACATTTTCTTTAGGATTTCCTTCTGTACTACTAGGTATATGACTTTTTCCCCCTAGATGGAATAGAACTCGCTAATAGACCAATTTGTGTTTCCAAATTATGAATTGAAGATGATTGATTTTTAAACATTTGATCCATCTTATTCTCTAAGTTTCTATAACATTCTTCCGATTCTGATTGCTTATTACAAACTCCCTCTAGAAATTTTTTTCTATTTTACTTGTTAACTGCCCTATTCTATCAGTACTCTTGTAATTCTTATATTGATTATCACCATATTTCCAATTAGAATTTCTATAGTTATTTCCATTATTTCCATAAGAATTCCCTTGACTTTGAATATAACTTAATTGCTCCCCTACACATGGGTTAAAGTTAAACTCAAAAGCGGTGTGTACAATTTGTCCACAATTTTCACAAGTCAAAGGATTATTCTTACTCACATGTATGTTATCTATTTTATTAGATAAAGTAGATATTTATGCTTGGATAACAGAAATAGAATCTAATTCATTGAACTTTTTAACTGAACTAGAGGATGAAGATGTAGCATGTGAATGAGTAGGATTAGTAATACTTACTTGTGCTTTCTCCACTAGCCACATACTATTATTGCTTGCCATATCTTCTAAAAGTTCAAAAGCTTCTTGACTAGTTTTCTTCATAAGAGATCCCGCAGCCATAGCATCAATTTCTCCTCTCGTTGCATGATTTACACCATTGTAGAAGGTTTGCAGAATAACATTCTAAGGTAAACCACGATGAGGACAAACTCGTTGAAGTTCCTCGTAACGTTCCTAGGCTTCGTATAAGGATTCACTATCTTTCTGGGTAAAGGAAGTGATTTCTTTAATTAGTCTTGCAGTTTTTGCTAAAGGGAAATATTTAGTCAGAAAGGCTTGGGCTAATTGGTTCTAAGTAGTGATTGAATTTGGGGGTAATGCATTCAACCAAACTTTCACTTTATCACGGAGTGCAAAGGGGAATAAGTGAAGTTTAACTGCTTCATCAGGAACATTGAGTATTTTGAAGGTATCACAGACTTCTAAAAAGTTTACAATGTGAGAATTCGGGTTTTCATTGGGTAGACCATAATATTGCACATT
>CATIWQ010207834.1:0-30691 GCA_949673415.1 Euphorbia schlechtendalii
ACTCCCATTAAAGAGTGGATACGGTTTGATCAACTTTAGCTTTCACTTGCATACCTTACAACTTTGCTTTGCTTTCTACTTATACTTTCTATTTTGAAGTTTATGATATGTCTATGTGTCATAATGCGTATTTCATGTTAAGTCTCTCATGTTAATCAAGTTATATGCATTGGAGTTAATTTTAAGTGTAGTTTCAGGGTTAATAATATCGTATATAATCACTGGATCTATGATATAATGTTGTTTCGTGAGCCAACATTTTTGGAATGGTAACTTGCTAAATGTGGTAATGTGAGAGTGACCCCGTACTAAGCATACTATTGATGTTATCTAGGTTTATATGATAGTCTTAATTCGTTTACGCTAGAACTAGAAAAGTCATTTCATGTGTTGCTCTACGGCAAGTAATTAAACATCTGAGTATTTAGAACAGAGTCTATTAGATTTGTTTAGTGAATCGTAACATCTTTGTTGAACTTGCATTTTTTCTCTACTTTCCTTATTTCGTAGGGAAAATTTATATATTTAGATTCTCTAATCTTTCATGCCTATATTTACTCATATTTCATTCTAACCCTCCTATAAAAAAAACTATACATTATTTTATTTTCTTTTTATCATATCTTCCTTGTTGATCTTTAGAACTAGCCCTTCCCTGTCGAATCGATATCTTTTAAAACTACATTGCAGCTGTATACTTGCAGTTATCATCATTTTTCTGTTTGATAAGGGGTATTGACAACACCTATATTTCACATGAACAAGTTTTTAGCGTCGTTGATATTTAGCCAAACTCTTCGCGTAAAAGTTATTAAACTTATCAGTAGAAAAGTGGCGAATAGTAGGAAAGTGGGAGACAAGGTTTTTGGCTTCATTATTAAATAAAAAATCCTAGGAGTTATTAGAGTTGAAACCTTGTGAACACCAAGCTCTAGGAGCTGGCTTCAATCCATATAGAGCTTTCTTTAGTTTGAAGACATGCTCAAGATTCTTTGGATCTTCAAATCTTGATGGCTAGCGAACATAGACTTCTTCTTGAATGAATCCATTCAAGAATGCACTTTTAACATCCATTTGAAATAATTTGAAGTTCATATGAGATGTGAAAGCTCATAGGATTCAAATTGCTTCTAATCGGGCTCCTAGAGCATAAGTCTCATCATAATCGATTCCTTCTTACTGATTGTAGCCTTGTACAACAAGCCTAGCTTTATTCTTGATAATTGAGCCATATTCAACTAGCTTGTTCTTGAAAACCCATTTTGTTCCAATAATTGATTTCCCTTTCGGCTTTGGATTTAGATCCCAAACATCATTTCGGTTGAACTAATCCAGCTCCTCTTACATTGCGATCATCCAATAATCATCTCCTTCTGCATCTTCAAACTTCTAGGGTTCGATCAATGATATAAAGGCTGGATGACTCATCATGTTGCTTAGCTAACCTCGAGTCATCACTGGATTATAAACATCATCAACTATGCTTTCTAGAGGATGGTTGCAATGAACTCTAATCTCTCTTGGAAGACTCGAATCAACTGCTGGAGGATCGATAACGGGATGCTAAGGTAGAGGTTGATCTTCGCCATCATTGAAGTTGATAGAAAGTTCCTCATCATCATCTTTGGCTTCCTTAGCTTCTGGTTCTTATGCTTGGTTGGTCAGCACAGAGAGTGGCATACTAAGTGAATCTACTTGCTGGGGTACTTCTTCATCTTCTTCAGTTGGACATCTATCTACATTGTTAGTTTCATCGAAATCCACATGCATAGACTCCTCTAATAGGCTAGTTCTTTTGACATATATTCTATATGCCCTACTGTTAGTTGAGTATCCCAAAAAGATACCTTCATCAGACTTAGGATCAAACTTACCTAACTGCTCCTTGGTGTTAAGAATAAAGCACCTACAGCCAAATGATTTGAGATTATCAAACTTAGGCTTGGGCCCTCGCCAAAGCTCATAGGGTGTCTTATCAAGAATTGGGTGAATTACCCTGATTCAAAATATAATAGGTTGTGTTAACAACTTCTCCCAAAAAGTACTTTGGTAGATTGTTATCTCTTAGCATGGATCGAGACATTTCAACTATGGTTCTATTCTTCCGTTCTATAACCCCATTTTGTTGAGGCATATATGGAGAAGAGAAGTTGTGGTCAATACCATGTGCTGAATAGAATTCTTTGAAATGGAAATTCTCAAATTCACTTCCATGATTATTTCGGATTCTACTAATTTTTATCCTATTTAGTTCATTATTTGGTTACTAAGCTTAACAAAAGATTCATATGTTTCATCTTTGCTACTCAAGAAGACTACACAAGTGAATCTTGTGAAGTCATCCACAACCACAACTGAAAATCTCTTACCACCCATGCTCACTGGCTGAACTGGGAAGAAAAGGTCCAAGTGGAGGAGCTACAATAATCGCTTAGTTACTACGTGATTTATTGACTTAAATGATTTCTTAACTTGCTTACCTAGTTGGTAAGCTGAGCATAGTTTATCCTTATCATAGCTGATGCTGGGTAAACCCACAACTAATTGCTTTTTAGCCAGATTGGATAGAATGTTCATGTATATATAACCCAACCTTCTATGCAAAAGCCACGAATTATCCTCCTTAGATATAAGACACACATTAATGGAGCCTGGGAATAAACCAATCATATAGACATTATTGATTTGAGGAGCGAAGAGAATAGTAGAATTAGTCTTACAGTCAACTGAGCATCCTGCAGAGTTGAATATAACCTTTCTACCTTTGTCATAGAGCTGAGCTACACTAAGCAAGTTGAACTCCAAACCCTTGACTAGAGAAACCTCTTCGATTGATGGAGAGACACGGACAGTGCCACAGCCCACAATTATGCCTTTTTGGTTATCTCCAAAACTAACACTTCCATTTCTTTTATGCTCCAATGAGATGAACTGGCTTTCATCTCCCCATCATATTCCTTGAACATCCGTTATCCAAATACCACATTCGAGAGTCATCAGCGGATCTAAGGCTCGCCTGCAAAATAGTTACATTTTCTTAGGTACCCATGCTTTTGAGCTGGGTCCTCCCTTATTGGCAGTGCTTAAATTAGACCTGTCGTAATAACCATTTTTATGCCTACACACAAATTTTGGTTTGGGCTAACTTCCTTTTCTTCTATTTAGATAAATTCTTCCTCTTAAAATTGCGAGTTTGGTTACTCTAAGTTTAACTATTAGCTGGAGGAGGAACTCCTTTCTTCTTTAAAGCTGTTATCTCAAAAGTTAACACATCTAATTGCTTAGTGAGCTTGCAAATAGAATATTCTTGATACTCAACTTTTTCTTAAAGAAAGTGGATATCAAGCGATAAGGAAGCATTAGTATCTTCCAAATCATCACTTCTCCTCACTAGCTTTTTCATGTTCTTCATCGACTTGTTAGTCAATTTCATTACATCAAAGAGAGCTGGGAAAATTCTTCCATAGATAAGGGAATTTCAGGATGTACCTCAGCTTCATGAGCTTTTCCCTTATTTCGCTCAACTTCAAAACTAGCAGCGGATTGATCTCTATTGGAGGTAGATGCTGAGCCTTTGCCACTTCGATCTTCAATGGAAATTAGACTGAGGTTAGCTGAATTAGTTACTTCCTCATCAGATGACCAGGATTCTTCCGAATCACTACAGGTGATAGCAAGTGCCTCATTCTTCTTAGAGAACCTCTTCTTGAATCTGTCATCCTTAGGATATATGGATTGGATATGGCCTTTCTCACAACACCCAAAGCATTTGATATCTTTGTTGTGCTCCTTCTTGGGTCCTTCCTCAGCTCCACGCCAGTGCTGAGTTGACTTGGTTTTAGCAGAAAACTTCTTCTTGTTGAACTTCCCATCTTTCTTAATAAGCGTTTGAAATGCCTGGTCAGAAGGGCCATTTTCTCATCAAAGTCACAGCTAGTGGACTCATTAGATGAATCAGCTTTTAGGATAATGGTTTACCCTATCTCTCCCTACCTCAACTCCTCTTGGAGTCATTAGAATACTTAGAGACATCTCATGAGTCAGCAAGGTGCCTATCAGCTCATCATAGCTGTAGGTCTTCAGGTCATGAGCTTCTTCAATGGCGCTCTTCTTCGAGTCCCATTGTAGACTAAGAGTGCCTAGAATCTTTTTTACGAGCTCCTCTTTAGTGAACTCTTTTCCCAATTTCTTTAGTTCATTAACGATGTTAATGAATCTGGTATTCATGCTTTGAATACCCTCACTGTCGCCCATGGTGAACATTTCAAACTACCTCAACATGAGATTTGATCTTTGACTCCTTGACCTTTTTGGTACCCTCATGGGTAATCTCTAACTTCTTCTAGATTTCCTATGTTGACTCGCATACTGAGACCTTGTTGAACTTAGTAAGATCTAGTGCACAGTGTAAGTAATTAATCACTGCAACATTCTCTTTGAGAAGACTCAGATCAGCATTCTCTTTAACAGTTTATGAAATTCTTTTTCTCCAAGTTAAGTTTTTATATGCTTGCTAAGTTACAATATTAAAACTTAATAAACCACTTAGCTTTGCTAGCAGAATTTATCTACAATCTGTTATCGAGTGCTCGACTTAGCAAAGATTGGTTTTTTCAAGAAAAACGAATAATAAAGAGAGATGATGAACGAGCAGAATGAAGTAAAAGCTAAGAGCGTAAGTTTAGAACTTCAACACCTAAATTTTTATCCTGGTTCGGCCCTGAGCATAACTCTAGTGCCCGGATACCTTTTCCGAGCTTTAATCAACTAGTGTTCATTCATTACTTGGGTGGAGAAGCATTTATAGCAGGTAGACACAGTTTTATAGAAAGTACATTCCTTCCTAACTATCGCTCGACTCAGTTTGGGTACCCTTCCCAAATTCACACTTAAATTTAAATGAAAAGATTACAAACTGAATTCAACTTATAGAAACGTTGAATACTTACAAAGTTAAATCTAAGGGAATTTCTCTCTATTATAAATAGATTTGAAATAGTGTTTAATGATTGCTTGACAGTGGAATTTCTTGAAGCTGGGAGTTATTTTGCAGAGTTTCAGTTCAATAAGAAATTCAAGGTGATCACAAAGTTTGAAAGTCCAATTTAGTCTTCTATTTATAATTGAAGCTCTGAGAAGTAGACGTTGTAAACTTTTCAAGGTTGCTAATCATCAATTTCTCTTCTCTTCATATCTTTCAAATCTTCTTGTTGGAGATAGATTATAGGACGTTTAGAGATAGAAATTTGAACATTGAGGCGCGATAAAATTTTGTTGATAAAATCTCATTTTATTTTAAAGTAATTCGATTGAGAGAGGCGCGTGATATTGCAACGTGGAATCTTCAGAGTGATTGAATTGCTGACGTTGGCAGAGGCACGTGGAGACATTGGAAAATGGCGCATGTCAAATGATTCTTTTTATCTTGGATTTTAGTGAGGGAATCCTGACATATCGTACTAACACCTTTTCTCTTGTGAGGACCACTGGAAATCTTCCTTAATTTCAGCGCTATTATTCCTGAAAAATATCTAAGGAATATTCTGTTTCTCTCAGAATTTGTTAGTAGCAAGCATGTCATTCAGTGTCATAGAAAATAGCTTTTTAATTAAAAGCTAACTCAGCACAGCTGAGTTGATATACTGCTAAACTACGTAGTACTCAGCACAGATTTAGCTTTTCTACTCTAAGCCATAACTTAATTAGTTACTCAGCAAAACTAAGTTGTTTTCCCTTAAACAAACTGTAATCAGCTTCATTAATGAAGAGTATACTTAGTATTCAATTAATTTCACTAAACTAGATAGTTTGTTATTTCCGAAACATTAAAGTACTGTGAGGTACTATTAACTTGAGTTCTACATGTATAAACATCTGAACCAAACCTTTCTTCAAACCCATACTCTACCCTTTTAATACCTCAAATTAGAGAAGTTCCTAATGCTGAGAACTCCACTCAGCATGGAAAAACAAGCGAGGTAGCTATTAAGTCAAATTTTGTAGCCAGTGAAGTACCTCCCTCCAGCACTAAGCCAGTCTAAGAGGATTTGGATGATTTAGCTGATTGCAAGGTTTTGACTTTACTAATTTAGAGGGTTTATATTTGGTTATGAAGCTAAAAACCTTGTTCCCCACTTCTCTACCGATAAGATAAAATTTCAAAATACGAACAGGCGTTGTTAATACGACGTATCTAAATAGAAAAATGGTGACCACTGCAAGTATACAGTTTCAATGTAGTTTTAAAAGATATCGATCCCACAGGGAAGGAATTTCGTTCTAAAGACCAAATAGAGTTACTGAACAAACAAAAATAGATAATTTTGATTGGAGGGTTTGGATGATAGACAGATGAATAGATAGATGTATGAATAGACTAGAGAAGATGTAAAATATATAGATATTCCCTAAGAACAAGTTTAGTAGAGAAAAACATGCAAAATCACCAAGAATATTTCATACACTAAATAACTTCAACAAATACGGTTCTAGATGCCCTAATATTCAATAATTCACCATAGAGCAACACATGAGATGACTTTTCAAAGTCTAGGGTAAACGAATTATAACACTTATAAGAACCTAGACAACTATAATACTATGCTTAGTATGGGTCGCTATCACATAGCCATATTTAGCAGGTTACCATTCCAAAAATATTGGCTCACTAAACAGCGTTATAATCACAGATCTAGTGATTATACACAATCTTGTTAACCCCAAAATCACTCTTAAAGTCAACTCGAAAGCATATAACTTGATTAATATAAATGACGCAAGATGAATTACTCGTTAAGACACATGGACATATCATAAACTTCGAAATAGAAATTATAAGCAGAAAACAAAGTAAAGTTGTAAGGTATGCAAGTGAAAGCTAAAGTTAATCAAACCTTATCCACTCTTTAATGGGAGTCGTCAATTCCCGCAATTCGTACATCTACTTTGAATTCGGTCTTGACTCGAACAGAACCTCCGCCAAGATGCTATTCTTTGTGACTTTAGAATAAAAGAATTTTGAAGAATGAAAACTTTTATTGATAAGTGCTATGCAATTACACTCATACAACAAACGCTCGAATTTGTGTAGAAATATAGTGATCGAAATAGGAATCGAATCACTTATACATTTTTCTCCCTAAGAATTTGAACGTAGCAAAATCTAGATATTTTCACTCTCTATCTATACACGCATACGATCATTTAATACCTTCTATTCATGCTAAAACACCATGCCACGAAATTGGTGGGTCTTGAACCATATTTATAGAGTACGAAGGGTTACGTCTATCCAAACGAAGAGTCGTGCCCATTGGTGAAGAGTTGCATCACTTCATTTTGATTGGATGCAAAGATTCATCCTTATCCACAATGGAAAGGCATCTTTTCATTATTGGTTGACTTCCAAAGGGTGTCTTTTCAGTTGGTAGTTGATGGCGGTTGATTGTTGTTATCTAGCTATTGGTAGTTGAAAAGAGATAACCATTAACTATCACAAGTCTCGACCGTGAATTACTTGTCGCGATCATGAACATTGGTTGGCAGTTTTCTATTTATGAAGAGTGACAAGTCACGATCGCGAATAGGTGTCATGATCGTGAACTGCTATTTCTTCATGATTCTTCTTTGCAACTTTGTCGATCTTTGACAACTTCGATCCTAAGCCAAATCCTTGTGTTCTACGCATCTTTTTGCACCTTTTTCGCTCTTTTTCCATAGAATTCCACTTTTGTTCATTTTACTTCCAAGATTTACCTAGTATCTGCATTTGCATAAAAAACAACTACATACCACGTGAAATCTTTTATATGAAGTATAAAATGAAACAAAACCATATTGTTTTATTTTTGAAAATGTCATGATAATAATTGTAATTATACACTTATCACACTCCCACACTTAACTTTTGCCTTGTCCTCAAGGTAAAAACAATAGAAGTGTATAAATTAGTATTCAAGTTCGCACCTCATTTGGCAAAAGACTATTATAGTAAGTGCGACATTCCCACATTGCATAAGATTCAAGTAAAAGTTCGAAATTTCCCACAAATTAGTAATGTGCAATTTATATAATCCAGTTGCATACCTTTGCTCTTAATGGAGGGTCAAGCACACTTTGGAAATTTTGATCTCAAGGCATTTTTAGGTAACCTAGGATGCTAAAACACTCTTAGTGGTTGCATTTTACGCTCCATACTACTCTCCTCTTTTTTTAGTGGTTGCATTTTATGCTCCATACCAGTTTCTCTCAATTTTTTCTTTTAAGCATATGTTTTTTAAGTACAGATTTGTACTTTGCACCCATTTTTCATGCTATGCTACTTTCTCTTTTTTCACTCATTAAATGGTTTCAGTTTCTGCTCTGTACCATTCCTCACCTTTTGCATAACTCATTGGTTATCCTCTCTTTCTTTTGATTTTTCACTCTTAATGCCCTCATCCTTTATTGATCACTTTCAAAGTATTATGGCCATAGTTGCCCAACTCTTTAGACACACTCAATACTTATAGGATATATTTAAGAATAGCATATAAAACTCATAGTAAGAACACTACTAGATATTACTCCACTTAAAACTTATCGGCAGCATTAAACTAAAACTATATAACTTATATTTATTCATGTTGCGTTGAAATATATATCGAAACTTACTTGGAATGTTGCTTTTGAATTTTACTCGCAACTCATCCTTGTCAAATGCTAAATGTTGTGCTAAAACACTCACACTCTCAATGTGTGGTCATACTCGAAACACTTTGTTCGAAATATGCACTAACATCAAACTTGAAATACCTAATACTCACAATAACCTTGGAACATATGTTAGTATAGTATAGGTATGGATAATGTATAAATAACAAAAAAATCAAGAAAAATTTTCAAATTCTTCTATTTTTTAATTTTATTTAATATTTTTGGATTTTTGAGATTTTACAATTTCCCCCCCACACTAGAGAACACAATGTCCTCATTGTGGAAGACTTTATTAAAAAAAATTGAAAATCTAAAAACAAATAACTAGTCTAAAAATATGAAAAAGAAAAATAAAGAAAAGAGTAAACCCATTCTATTGAGAAGGAGAATCCGTGGGACTAGGAGTAAATTGGCAATTTTTTTTTCTAAAGAAAGATAGTAATTTTCGATGCATCGATTTATTACTTTTCTTTAGAATTTTCATGTCTCTCTTCATTACTCCATGTTCTGTTTGGCAATGGTCCAATTTTTGTTGCATGCTCAACTTCCAATCTTCCGGAGCTTCATCATCTTCTTCGATTATCGGAGCCTTTCCATGATGACATTTAGCGATTGGATCGGATGGGCCAACGGAAGAATCTTCATTAGTTGAGATTAGCTTCTTGGTGTGGTTGGAATAGGAGTAGAAGGAATATACAACATCGTTCTCTTGAAGAAGTCTGGTGTTCTTCAAGTAATTCCCATCCATATAACGAAAATACTCAACCAGTCTTTGGACATAGGGGAGTTCGTTTCATGCACCCAAGATGATTGCGGTGATAATTTCGGCTGCTCCAATCTTGTTTGTCATGCTCGTAGAATTCTTCTTCATCATGTCCCAAATAATATCCACGAATTCTTCTTTTTGCTTCATCAAAGTGAAAGAAAAAGAAAACAAATCTTTCTTTTGGACTTTGGTATTCTCTACTCGATAAAATACCGAAGTGGAAATATATTTGTTTAGTAGAAGAATGCACTCATCCTTAATAAGTTTATTGGGAGAATTTATGGGATCGAAAACTCTCTTACCCGTTAAATCTACCCAAACTCGATTCGCTTGAAAAGAATCCATCATGCTAGATGAATTTTCAATTTTGAACCCAAACCAAGTACCCATCATCTCTCTTGTGACGGTGTAATGTCTTGGTTATGAAATTGAATTGCCCTCTTCTTCTTATCCTCAAAATCGAATGTCACTAAACATTTTAAAATCCAATCACAATTTTGTGGAAATCTCATCTTCACAAATCGGCTTAAACCCAAATCAGCAAGATACATCTCCATTTGTTCGTGGAGGCCTAAGGTTTCCAAGAATACCATATCAAGAAAGATCATACCATTGATTTCCAATTTCTTAAGAACTTATTCACGTAATCGAATAGGAAAAGGATAACCATATTCTTGTTGGTAATTTGGGGCTTCACTTCTATTTATGGCTACCTTGACACGAGGCATATTGGTTTTTAAAGTAAGGTTTGAAAGAAAGGTTTGGATTTAAGAAAACTTTAGATGAAAATTTTAGAAATTTTGTAAGCTTTGTAGAAGTTGTGTGGCTAAGGGTTCAACCTAGATCTATTTATAGAGTTTTAAAAGGTCTCTAATTAGACAAAATAGTCAATATAGCCGTTTATCCTTTAAACTAGCCATTATTGGCAGTTTCGGAAATCTATCACGTGTTAAATCGCAATCTGTAATGATAATATTTTGGCCATGTTGGGTTCGTGAAAGCCTATTGCAATCATGACTTTCCTCATGACAGAAATAGAAAGTTTTACTGCATAATGTCACGGGCGCAATCTATAGTCACGATCGTGACTTGCTGCAATTCTTCTATCTTTTCAATTTTTTAGACTTAGTCCTAGAAAAACTTAGAAAATTAACTAAACATGATAAATAATAATTAAAATTATATTCATATTCAACATATATTAACAAACATGATTAAAACAAATAATAAACAAACAAAAGAGAATAAAAGAAAACTAAAAATAAACAAGAAACAATAAATTGTACAAAATCCTAAATCTAAATGAAAACTAATATTTAGTTAGGGGGAAGCAATTCTATCATTAAGTCTATCTTATGGTAGGACTCCCGCAGATCTCGCTTGACATCAAACATAAGTGTATGAATATCGTCGATTTTTCTATGATTCAAGATCTGTGCCTCTATAAGTTCATTCAACCTTCCACAGAGGTTGGTTGGACTTCGTTCTTCCTCCTTCACTATTTCCTATTCTTGTCATCTATCAGCTTACACTCTATCATCCCATGATTTCCAATCAAAGGTGATTCTATCAACTCCAATGCACCAGACCAGAAATCCATACTCGAAGAAAATATCTATAGTTAACTTCGGAATCTCCTCTTCAACAATAAAGACTTCAGTGGAGTAGGGTATTCTCCCAGTCTGGCTAACAAATTTGCCATAGTTCAACATTTGTATTCTAACATTTCAGGGTTTTGCGTGGCATATATGAGCGTGTCTCCATATAATCCAGAAATATCAACATGTATGCCATCCCAAATTTCTTCTAACACAAACAATTCTTTAGGAATGACAAGGTTGAATGATGACTTTTCAAACAACGCTCCACTTAAGTAAAAGTGTAACGTGAGTAAACATGGGTCATGAATCCACCGGCTATAGGTAGATTCTTGTTTATACTTGGTTTGGCCAATCAGATGAGTCCACGTCGTTAAGGGATCCCATCCAGGAAGCATCTTATAATAGCAATCCTTCGGAAAACCCATATACTTTTCTAACACTTTCTATGTCAACTTATACTCTTTCCCTTGATGATGATAGACTAAGCAATTCTTCCTTTCGTTCTTCCAGACCAATGTGACCAACATTTCCATACAATTGTCCACAGTGTTACCCAGAGTCATATTTGAGTATATGACAAAGTTTAGCATTCTCAAATAATACATAACTCTATCATAAACAACGAGGTTGATGAAGCTATTCCTATGGATAGTATAGGAACTCGTATATTCAGCCTCCTTAATAACTTCTAAATGATCCCCTTCTTCTCTAGAATGGATCGAAAAAAGAGCCTCGTACCATTCCTAGAGATTTGTTGGTAGAACTAGGTTGGATTTGTTTACGATAACTATTGTGAATGAAAGAAAGGATTGAAAGAAATGAAGTAGTTTTGAATTTGGAATAGATTTGATCTTTGAAAGGTAGAGAATCAAATTGCAAAGGTGAGAATTTATGAGCACTCCCACGTTAATCTTATAGGGGTTAATGGAATAACTATCGAGTAACTGCAAAACTGCTATAGTTATTGCACAAGTCATGATCGTGAAAGTGAAAGTTTTTAGAAGTGATTCACGAGTGCGAATGGGGGTTGCAATAGCGAATAGGAAAAATAGAAGAATTTCTTCTATTTATTGATAATTTAGACGTAATAATATGCCGTATCACCTCCAAGATGATTATTTCATATTCTTCACATTAAGGTTTAGGATTTGACAACTTATAAAGAAACAAATAGATATATTAATAAAATATACCATATTCTCTTGATTTTTGATCTCTAAGAATGCACTTGCCTTCCCCGGCAACGACGCCAAAAACTTGATTGCAAGATTTTGGCTATACTCATTCAGAAAGGCTTATCCACGGCGACAACACCAAAAATTTGATCACAAGATTTTGACTTTACTAATTTAGAGGGCTTATATCCGGTTATAAGCCAAAAACCTTATTCCCCACATCTCTACCGATAAGATAAAAGTTCAAAATACAAATAGGTGTTGTCAATACCGCTTATCTAAATAGAAAAATGGTGAACACTACAAGTATAAAGTTTCAATGTAGTTTTAAAATAAATCAATCCTACAGGGAAGGGATTTGGTTTGAAACACCAACTAGAGTTACGGAACAAATGAAATTAGGTAATTTTGATTGGAGTTTTTAGATAATAGACAGATGAATAGATATATGTATGAACAGACTAGAGAAGATGTAAAATATATAGATATTCTCTAAGAACAAGTTTAGCAAAGAAAAACATGCAAAATCATCAAGAATATTTCGTACACTAAATAATTTCAACAAATCTAGTTCTAGATGTCCTAATATTCAATAATTCACTGTAGAGAAACACATGAGATGACTTTGCTAAGTCTAGGGTAAATTAAATATGACACTTATAAGAACCTGGATAACTAAAATACTATGCTTAGTACGGGTCGCTCTCACATAGCCATATTTAGCAAGTTACCATTCAAAAAATGTTGGCTCACTAGACAGCGTTATAATCATAGATTTAGTGACTATACACAATCTTGTTAACCCTGAAAACACTCTTAAAGTTAACTCTAAAGCATATAACTTCATTAATATAAATGATGCAAGATGAATTAGTCGTTACGACACATAGACATATCATAAACTTCGAAATGCAAAGTATAAGCAGAAAACAAAGTAAAGTTGTAAGGCATGCAAGTGAAAGCTAAAGTTGATCAAACTGTATCCACTCTTTAATGGGAGTCATTAATTCTCGCAATTCCTACGTCTACTTTAAATTCGGTCTCAACTCGAACAGAACCTCTGCTATGATGCTATTCTTTGTGAATTTCGAATAAAAGAATGTTGAAGAATGAAAACTTTTATTGATAAGTGCTATCCAATTACACTCATACAATAAAAGCTTGAATTTGTGTAGAAATATAGTGATCGAAGTAGGAATCGAATCAATTATACATTTTTCTCGCTAAGACTTTAAATGTAGCGAAATCTAGATATTTTCACTCTCTATCTATACATGCATACTATCATTCAATGACTTCTATTCATGATAAAACACCATGCCACGAAATTGGTGGGTCTTGAACCCTATTTATAGAGTATGAAGGGTTGCGTTTATCCAAACGAAGAGTCGTGTCCATTGGCGAAGAGTTGCATCACTTTATTTTGATTGGATGCAAAGATTCATCTTCATCCATAATGGAAAGGCACCTTTTCATGATTGGTGGACTTCCAAAGGGTGTCTTTTCGGTTGGTAGTTGTTGGCGGTTGATAGTTGTTATCTGGCGATTGATAGTTGAAAAGAGATAACCATTAACCGTCATAAGT
This sequence comes from Euphorbia schlechtendalii, assembly GCA_949673415.1. NCBI lineage: Eukaryota > Viridiplantae > Streptophyta > Magnoliopsida > Malpighiales > Euphorbiaceae > Euphorbia > Euphorbia schlechtendalii. The sequence continues at coordinate 13,822 of CATIWQ010207834.1, forward strand.
CACGACCGCTAATCACTTGTCGTGATCGTGAACATTGGTTGGTTATTTTCTGTTTATGAAGAGTGACAAGTCATGATCATGAATAGGTATCACGATTGTGAAATGCTATTTCTTCATGATTCTTCTTTGTAACTTTATCGATCTTTGACAACTTCAATTCTAAGTCAAATCCTTGTGTTCCACGCATCTTTTAGCACCTTTTTCACTCTTTTTCCATAGAATTCCACTTTTGTTCATTTTACTTCCAAGATTTACCCAGTATCTACATTTGCATAAAAAATAACTATATACCACGTGAAATCTTTTATATGAAGTATAAAATGAAACAAAACCATATCTTTTTATTTTTGAAAATGTTATGATAATAAGTGTAATTATACACTTATCATTAGCCATCTTAGCTCCGATAAGAGAGTTGGCAAGGAAGAAATTTCCAACACTCAAATCTTATACTGAGTTAGATGGAGCAGTAAGTAAATTGCTACTGTCTCATGAATTGATAGACTTGTTTGCAAAAGCTAAGGCTAAGCTATCCAAGTTCGACGAACACTCAAGTATTCCCTCTGAATCAATTTACTTTGAAGAGTTTGAAAAGATTAAAGGAAGCTTGTTTTTGAGTCGCAACCACTTGGTGAAAGAAAGTGCCAAAAGCTTAGTGGACAAGATAGCCTTGATCTTAATCAGCTTCTCTGATTCTACGACTCAACTCAACGTAGCTATCACATTTATCCCCAAGTCTAGTGCCCTCACTAATACGTGGTAGGAAAGTTAAAGGGTAGTATTAATGCTGATGCTGAGCCCCTAAGTAGCTTGAATACCACAATGGTAACTCAAGCTACATGGTTTCATAAGTTTGGTGAAGAACAAGCCAAAATAAAGAAGAGCACGGATAAGAAGATAGAGAATGTGCTGAAAGAAGTCGAAGTCACCAAGGACATAAGACACAACATGGAAAAGCTCTTAGAGAGCATGTTTAGGCTAATGGTGAATTATAACAAAAATTTGGATAGGGTGATTAAGACGGTTGATGTGTGGTTAAGAAAGATGATAAGTAGTGCTAAATATTGATGCTCTTACTGATAAATTCGATGATGTATGCAAAGAAGTTAAGGAAAAAATAAATGAATCTATCAAGAAGGCGCAAAAGGTAATCTTTGAGGCTACGGGAAAGATCTTCCTTGAACCAAATGAGTCTCTAGACCTGGATAACAGTCTCTCAATACAAAAAAGCTAAATGTCATTAAGGGAAGAATTGAGGACATGCAGAAGCAAGTGGATCAACTAGTGATAACTGAGATGCATGATGAAGGGATATTGACTTCACTGGAACGTGTATGTCTTCAACATGCCCAAGAATCCTTGATATAGAAGCGAAGCTGAAGATCACCTTATCTGCCTTAGATTTCTAGGTGCTATCACTTGCTTCTCACTAAGCTAAACGATTAAGAATTCCTCACTACAAAGGGAAAGGAGATGCTTGAGCAAGAGATTTCTTTGTTGATCATTCGAAAGAAGGAAAATTTTCAATGTGCTTTATACTCCTTCAATGTCTGTCTTGAACAAATCATGAAAGAACAGATTACAAAGGGGGAGAAGGTAGCTGAAGATGTTTTTAGAACTGCTAATTTGAACAAGTCATCTCTGCCAAAGTGACCTCATCATCAACCGCAACATTAGTCTCAACATCATCAACAACAACAAAGTCAATTGCACTAGCAAAGTAGTCATTCCAAAACCTTTAGACAACCTTCTACTCAGTCACGCAAATAGCTATAGTATAGGATAGACTTGTAATTAGGCATAAAATGTAAACTTAGTTCAGGACACAATTTATGTAATGACTAAGAATTTTGTTATTAATGAAAAATTACAAGTTTCTATCTATCAAAGTTAAGAGCTTCTTAACTTCTTATCTGCTGTGTATGTTATTTCTACTATAAACAGATGCAGGAATAAATACAAAGGCCAACCGTAAAAGAAAAGTTAAAGTAAGATAAAGTCCCATATTGAAAAAAATTCCTCTAAGTATGGGGGAGCTGAGCCGAATGAAGAGAATCCCCTTAGTAGAGGGAAGTCCACACTAACTAGGGAGTTCACTCAGCTTGAGGGAGTCTTACATCATCTATCAGGTATTCCTATATCTTTAAACTATTTATTCAATTAATCTCTTCTACTACCTAGTTTATTTTCTATTCCAAAATGGGGAAGAATGTTGAACCCAAGTTAATAGTACTTGACAATACTTAAACATTTTGGAAATAACAAATTGTCTATGATAGTAAAATTAATTGAGTACTAAGTAGACTCTTAATTAATCAAGTTACTTGAGTTTGTTTAAGGGAAAATAACTCAGTTTATTGTGTGATTAATTAAGTTATGGCTTAGAGTAAGAAAAGCTGAGTCACCCTAGTATTACATATTTTATAAGATATAGACTCAGTTAGCTTTTATTTATAAAAGCTTAGTAACTTTGACACTTAGAGAAATCACTGACACAAATGCATTTAACGGTTTCTATGAGGAATGAAATATTCCTTTGATGCTTTTGAAGAGAAAAGACATTGAACTTAAAGAAGATATTCAAGTGGTCCTCACAACAAAAAGGTGTCAGTACGGAATGTTGGAGATTCTTCGCTACAGTCCAAAACAAAAGGAATCCTTTGTCATGTGCCGTTTCTCAATGTCTCCGCGCAACTCTACAATGTCAGCAAGTTAACCATTCAAAGAATTCTATGTTGCATCTCGTGCACCTCTCTATCAGAATAAATTTCTTGCTAGAAATGAGTTTTCAAAGCATTCTAATTAACGGATTAATCTCATGCCTCAAGATTCAAAATCACTATCTCTAAACGTCCTAGAATTTGTTTCAAATGGGCAAATTCTAAAGATTTAAAGAGAAGAGAATTTAAAGACAAAGTCAATAAGAGAAGTTTGCAATGGCTACTTTAAAGAACTTAAAGTATAAATATAAGATTGAAGCAAATGTTCAAACTTGGTGAATCAGCTCTAATTTCTTAAAGAGTCGAAACTCTATTGAAACATTCTCAGCTTTCAGAAATTCCAAATCAAGCAATCAAGCAAATGTAATATTTTCTGATCAGTTTGTAATAAAGAGATATCACTTAAGATTTAACATTGTAAAGGATTTAACATTTTTATATATTGAAATCCTCTGTTCGCAAAATTTGAGTGATAGTTTAGGTATGGTACTTAAACTGTGTTAAAGTTGTAGTTAGAAAGAAAGGTACTTTTTGTAATTTTGTCTACCCGTTGTAAAGGCTTCTCCACTTAAGGAAGGAAGGAAAACATTAGTGGATTAAAGCTCAGAAAAGAATCTAAGGACTAGAGGTAGGCTAGGGACCGAAATAGGAAAATAAAGTTCTCAGGTGTTATAATTTTAACCTATGTCGCTTATCTTTATTGCATCTTATTCATCATCATTCTCTCATTTTCATAAATTTTACTTGAAAAGCCAATCTAATCTGAGTAAAGTCCTCAGAAATGATTGAATATAAACTATGCCAGCGAAGCTGAGTAGTTTATACTTTTTAGACCCAGCTCAACTCACTTTACTCAGCAAGAATCTAAAAATTGAACTTGGAAAAGAATTTTTATAAAATCTAAAAAGAACCAAGTAAAGAATTCACCCCCTCTACAATTTATATTAAGTTGTTTCAGACCAACTGACCGGTTCGGGACCGACCCCTTAGGGGGGCTGGTACTAGCTTCCCCCAATGAGCCAGTGTCGGTCTATTGGGACAATCTCGACCTGACAATTTGCCAAGTTGGGTCGATCCCGGCAGGTTTGCCGGTCACCCTAAAAAATATTTTCCTTTTTGGCCATCCATTTAGTTTTAGCCTTCTTCAAAATACACTTTAACCTTCACATATTTTCACTTTTTAACAACCACTATAAAAGTCTAAAAATTATATTCTTTGGGGGTTGGAAGTTTTAACTTTTTGAGAAATCTTTAGAGAGAATTCTAGAGAGAGAAAATTTAGGGATTTTTGAGAAAAAGATAGGAAATTCTCTACTTCCTTTTTTTGACGCTTTTTCTCCGAAAACTCCCTTTTTCTTTGTGTTTAAGTTAGAAACTAAAAATCTAACTCCCGGGTTTCCTATTCCCCTAACAAAAAAACCTACTTTCCTGCTTTTCCCAACAAAAAAATCAAGAAAAAAGACTTCAGGATCTCGTTCTTCACCGTTTTGGGCTCCAAAAGTTGAGGATTCACGTTGGAGGGGTAAGATTCTGAGCTTTTTGAGACTCTTAGAGTGATTTTGTGCTTTATTTTCTAACCTTTTTATAGTTTTGACCTAGTTAGTTTATTTTCTCGCTATTTATTACTAGTTTAGGCCCCCACATGAAGGGAAATAAATTTTTCCATGATAACTGACCACACTTTATGCCATGTTTTATTTAAAATGATAGAATTTAGTGATAAGACAAGTCTAAAATCAACAATTTTACAAAAAAAAGCACGCTAATATCAACTGAGCGCAATGCTTTAACAATCACCCTAATCTAACCTAGTTGCATAATCAATTGAGTCTTGTGTGGTATTACTAACCCGATTAGTTATGTGCCGTATAATTGTGCTAACTCTTTGTGATGCAGGTTAGATGTATGAGTAAGATTTTATTCCTTTGGGTATTGTTTTGTATAAATTGATGTATTTGAAGATAAAATTGTATTTAGGAGCATTTGCACTACCCCAAAAAATGTATTATTTAATCCCAACCCCCTAGGTTAGAAGCCTTGTATTTTATCGCTTTTATTTATCTCTATGTGTTTACTTACCGCATTTATTTATTTATTTATCACTTTCTCACTTGTGATTGTCTTAAATTACTCAACATAAATCGAACATGACTAGAAATAAATTGAAATTCTTTAAAGGTGGTTTCTTGTATGTAATTAAAACTCAAATAACAATGAAGTGGGTAACTCATACAGACCCAAATCTCTTTATTACAGTGCGATTTAGGCATAATGGATCTAGGTTGTATTGAATTTCTCGAAAGAGTTGATATGGGTGGCAACTCCGTAACGTAGGTGAGAGGTTTAGGCCTCAAGTCTTACAAAACTTATCATTCCTTTTCTTTGTCAGTTTTCAAAACCCCCACGCCCCATGTCACGGGGTCGAAACCTCACAGCAATTGCGAGGGTCCGAAATGTCATCCTCTTAAAGTGGCGACTCCGTTGAGGATCATTTTTCTTTTCTTAAAACTTAAAGTTTAAAAGACTTTGATTAGTAATGAAAATTTGTTAAAATAGTTTATCCACCTCTAAACTATTCCACCAAAGCATATGTATTAGATTAATTAGCCTTATGGTTAGGGTGCCAAATTTTCATTGTGAAGCCACGGAAGTATCACTTGTGACCTCATGGGGATCAAGGATACCTAGAGTGGGCATCACTATTTGCCATATTACATGTATCTTCCCCATTCACGCCTATTTTGGGAGAGGCTTAGAGTGTATCATAGTGCAAGAAGAACCTTCTACATCAACAACCCTTGTGACCGAACTCATATAGCATCATCATAGTAACTTCCCTTAGGATATACCAAAACATCTCTATGTGCATTATCCAGGTTAGCTCCTTGACATCCTCATGGTGTTAAGATAATCCAAGCTAAGATTTGGAAGCCAAACCATTTATTTCACGAGAGGCATTTGGTTGGAAGAGTTATATATTGCATGCATGTTGCGTGCTATGTGTTTAATCACTTTTCCATCTATTACATATGAAAATAAATAACACATCCACACCACGTATATCATACTAACCACATTCTTTTGTGCAGACACTAACTTACAAAAACACACACTCATTCTTTTATTAGTTTAAGGTTTTAGAGCGTTCATGAAGTACCATGAAATCACGAATAAACCCTATACATAATAATACACCCCAATGGTATACTTTATTCATAAAGATGCTCAAGGCCACATCGCTTTAGGGAACACATCAACATGTTATATCTCAACATTTTGTGATACCCAATAGGCATCCAGAACTCCGCCCTATTTGAGTTAAGTACTCAGCTCATTCATTTCGCCACACCAGCAAACCAAATAAAGATCATCATTTATTCATTTATCATAAGGGTATAACACATTATCTCAACTGAAAATAAAGTTCTCATTTAGTCATGATATAAGGATGTCACCGTGGTAAGGCATACCGCTCTTTATCCTTTTATTTCAAGGCAAACAAGTTCCTTTCCTTTATTTCATTTAAGCTCATTCTTTTGAGAGACCACATTGATCTCTTGACATCTAACAAACTAGGAAGAGTCACTACATTAGCTTCATGAGCGTTCAAAAAATCTTCTAGGAATCATGAACTCATAAGCATCAACACATGCATATTCCAATTCCTCTTATTTGACATTCAGTGTGGGTGCATCTGAAGGAGCATCTCGTTCGATCATCACTTAGCATAATTCAAGAGGGCAGTCCATTCTTTACAAGTGAGGAGTCATCCACAAGCATTGATCACTTAGTTATTTACTCGTAGTATGACATTATGGTCAATATGATTGTTGGGAATGAACAACAGTAGTTAAATTCCACCGACCCTAACCAAGGGGGAGGTCCTCCACTCTGAAATAGGATAGACCCTAATGCCACATTGACTAGGATTCTCACTAGTTCACAATTCCACGCAGCCCTTTAGACATCCATGAGGGCACTTCTCATTGAGGAGAGAAACTCTAATTGGATTTTTGAATCTAAGCTTCCTCCGACAATGGGGTTTTTCCCACTACTAACTAAGGGCCCTCTCTTTCTTTGTAAGCCAATCCCTTAAAACAATGGAAATCAATTCAATCTAGTAACCGGCTTAAGGTAGTTTGACAATTTTCTTCAGGGTTAGGGTTTGGGCAATTAGAGCCGATCGATCGTAAATCCCTCTATCTTCTAGTATAGTGAGCCCAGGCAAGCCGTGCCCAATTCTTTCTTCCAAGGTGTTTCCATATCTACTATTCGACCAACAAATGTCAATCCTTTCGTGAGTTCTTCGTCTGCTTTCTTTGGTGCATGGTCTCAACCACTCTTCCCTACCATCAATACACAATCATCTCAAGGGTTCTCTACTCATCTCTTATCTTTTCCCATTCAAGGAGCTCTCAATTATATAATTCCTACACCAAACCAACTATTTTCGAGACTTAGTTTCAGGGTTTCCAACAACCCCAAATTCAATTGCAATTCTTAGTATCTTCAAGGGGCACAGCTCATGTCCAATCTCCTGCCTTTTAGCCTACAGAAATCATACCTTATAACTAAGATATATATGCTCAAGAGGTCAGGGGACTGGTTCTCATGGACTCTCCCTCAAATTGATGGGGTTATGGTAAGAATTCTTAACTTCTCAAGATAGTCCTCTACAAGCTTATCCTCACCTAGCTAGCTCTCCTCGAGACGAAGATTGGGTCACAGATTACTTTGTAATGCCCGGGTTAGTGTGCTATAAGGGAGTGGATGATCCTCTCTCACATATTAAGGAATATCAAATGGTCATGAGGGCTAGGAAGTTAAGCAAAGAGATTCTCACCCAAATGTTCATTACCACCTTGGTTGTTCCAACCAATGAGTGGTCTAATATCTTGCCATATGAGATAGCAAATGATTGGTCACACCTGTATAAGGTGTTCATTGAGAAGTATGATTTCAATAGCCAAATGAAGACTACGATCCAAAATCTTGAGGTTTTGAGGTAAAGACTCGATGAAACTTTTAAAGCCTACTACAACAGGTGGATGGTTGTGCAGGTTTTGCTCAAAAATTTGTTAAGCCTTTTTGAAATGATAGTCAAGCTGCTTGATGGCGCAATGCCATTTTACAAGATGCAAATGGGAGTCGATGAATTCTTTAGTTATAATGAAGTTCATGTCAAAGTGAAGAAGCTTGAGAGGATTCATGGGTTAACGGGATTAGTCAACAAAAGACCTAGCATAGAAAGTCAAATGAGATATCTGTTGCTGCTCCAGTCCTACAAAATCTAAGCAGTCTAAACAGCATATTGAGATCCAAGTTGTGTAACTAGTTAAGGTTTTAGTGGTCTAGCTTATTGTAGACGTTTGTCAGGGTATCTCTCCTTTTGTCCTAGACTTATCAACACTATTTTCCAAGCTTTGAGAGCTCAATTTCATTAATATTCTCAAACCCTTTTCTCTTCCAAAACCGAGCAATTGGAAGAATTTTTACACATATCACGTGGATTTACACTAATAATTGTGAAAGCATTCAAAAGTTTATAGGGACATAAGAGTAGTTAAAAGCCATTCGAAATTTAGCTCAAGTTTGTGAGATCTTAATTTGATCACTCACTTTGATTCCATTTGTTGGTCCCATTAGCTACAATGAACTCTATTAGAGGGGTTGAATGACTAAATTTTGGATTCAAATCTATTTTTTAAACTCTTTTTAAGTTTGTTACTTAGAGTGTTGGGTTTGTTTAGATGATGATATGGTTAAAAGTAATAAAATTAAATAAATAGATAAACTTAGCTAAATCTTAGTTTGACAGACTGTGTTTAGTAATTATATTCAATAAAGCTGACTAGAGAAACACTTAGCATAAAGCATAAGTAAGGAAAGAACTGTGTTCAGCGAAAATGCTTGGTAAGTAATAGATAGAATTTAGAGAGATCAAACAGGGAAATTTTTTTTGTTCAGCCTCTTGCCTACGTCCAGTCCCCATATACCTTCTTCGAGCATTAATACATTATGTTTACTCCTTTAACTAGGCACATAAACATTCATAATGGGTATTAAAAAAATTACCTTTCAAATTACAACACTCCATTAGGATCACGTACCCTCCTACTATCACTTAGAGATTCTTTAAAATGCAAGGGAAAAGCTCAACTTATAATTGTGGTGGCCTTCCTTACAAAGCTTATATGATATAATCTAATATAGTGATCTTTGATTTAGTTAAGCTTAGAACAAAGAAAATGAGTGGTTTTGTTCTTGCTTTGCTTGAAAGGAATTTCTATTCACTTGATCAGGAATTAGCGCTTAGGAAATTCTAAGTGAATTTACCAAGTTTGAACTTCTGCCATCGAGCTCCTTTTAAAGGAAATGATTTAAGTAGTTGTTGCAAACTTGTCCTTCATTGTGTTCCTTGATTTTAGTGATGACACGTTTACATTCCATATTGACAGCTTTTCCCTCGAGCCACATAATTATTGCTTTTTTATTTTATTGCAGATCATCTTTGAAACTTGAGAAATATCAAACTAAGAATATTTTGTTCTTATAGTACAAGTGTTAAAAGCATACAATATCATAACAGAGTAACTCTAAGGCAGTCAACATAAAAGTTTGAAAAGGTAAGTACTGATTTTAATTATATTTTGTCATGTTGAGTAACTGAACTCAGCAACCTATGTTACAAATTCTAAGTAAGTCTCTTAGGTTAGCAAGACTAGGTAAAGTAATCTTAGTTAATCTTAATTAAGTCTAGCTAAAAGCTAACTATAGTAATGTCATAGATTGTTACCCTTCATGTTTTATATCGTTAAAAACTTTAACTCAAGATTACTAAGAAATCCTTAAGTTGGGTTTAACAAAAAAGATGGAAGACGGAACCTTTTTTTTAGAGTAAGGGCGGTGGGGCTCCTATTTCCCAAGAATTCCTTGATTTCTTAGGGAGGCTCCTATTGGAGGGAAGAGTGGCGCATGTGAGTACGAGATTTTATACCAGCTCGCGTGTTCAATGATGATGGAATTTTAGGATTTCTATTCTCGAATTACGCAATTTTCGATTATCTGAAGATCTTCGAATAGGAATGTTCCTCGTCGCAAATTTAAGGACTTAATTATTTTTTAAGACTTAAAAAATTAGATTTTGGTGAAAATTAATATATTGAAAATATTATTAAAAAATTAATATTTTAAAAAAATAAGATTAAAAAAAATTGTGGAACCATGGACCCGGTCTCTCCAGACGTCTGGTGAGGCCAGCCAGAACTTTGGCGAGCCTCGCTAGAGTTCCGACGAGGGTCCCCCTCACCGAAAATTAAATTTATTTCCCTTTGGATTTTTCGGGATTTTCACCTATAAATATTCGTGGAATTTTCACTATTAGACTGCCTGAAATTTTAAGAAAAACTCGGATTTTCTCAAGAAGAACAACGCCAAAAATACTTTCTTACATTCAGATCCAAAACATGTTTGGATTCCAAACCTTAACCTCTTTTTCTTCCATCTCTTTTTTTTACAATAATTCTCAGATATTCTCAATTCTAAAACAAATTTAGAACTCGAGTCTGATTATCTTTTGGATAAATAAAATTTATTTTCCACACCAAGCCACAATTAAAAACTAACGAGGAATGCTCTCGGGGATCATACAGATACGCCGAAGTGGATTCATGCCGAAAGGGTAAGCCTCTAAGTTCCTAGAGCTCCTTCATCTTGTGCTTCCTATGTTATTTTACATGTCGATGTAGGAATATTTTTACTCTCCTTTATTGTAAATATCAATGTAATATTTCTTCTCCCTATTTTTTATTTCTTTTAATTTATGAAAATATATGTTAGAATACCCCAACGAAAGGAATTAAAATTATTCACGGATAATAGACCTCACCTCTTGCCATGCGAGCACTTTCATTAAATAAAAATGACCAACATATTTGTAAATAAAATGAATCATTTTATTTCTAAACAAGAAATTTCAATGATCGATATTTTTAATTAGGCCATACGGGCCTTGCCAAAATCAAATCGAGCATACGTGTAAATATTCATGTTGTGTTATATACCCTGTACTAACCCTTGTGGATGTAGGTTACATGTATGCCTAGGTTTTATTTTTCTTCGGGTATTGCACTTTAATTATTTTTGGGAAATGTAATTAATAGATTAAGCGGGCGGTTGCATCCCCCGAGGTTATGTAATTTTAAAATTTTTCTTTTCCTCATTTATTTACTACTTTATGTATGGATTTACTATTTACCGCATACACGTGATATCATACATTATAAACACAAAAATGACATAAGTACGAATATGCATAATTAAGAAACACGGTTTTCTGTAGATGTAATTTAATGTGATCCAACAAGAAGTAAGCAACTTATCCAGAACCTGAATATTTGTGTCTTAGTTGGTTATCCCCCAGACGCTAAGCCTCATAGGACTTTAATTCATGGAAGAGCAAATCCAAGTGGTGAATCTACACTACAAGATGAAAATTTCGGGTTGTGATGATGTAAATCTATTTCGCTTTCTCTTTCAAACCTTCCAGTACCCGACCCGATATTTTATTTTCACCATAAAAAAACACGTAGTGGACCACGCCTCTCATCTCAGCATGCTCTCGGCCCATCACTTCCGTGTTGCCCACTCATAATGGCGACTCCATTATGGATTTTTATTAAAAAAATTTCTAAAGTTATAGATCTTGAATAAGTGCCTAAAATTGTTGATCACATTATTCCGTATCCTCTTATTTATGACATATTAATAATAATGCATCACAATAGAGGGGATTAGCCAATAGGTTTAAGGTACCCTATTACCGCAAAGCTTTCTCTTATACTAATCTGCCTCCTTGAAAAAAGATAGTACTTGAGCGGGTGGAGCACTTGTTGCCATATCGCATGTACCTCCCTCATTAAAACCTATTTGGGAAGAGGCTTGGAGTGTATTTTAGTACAACAAGAACCTTCTACATTAGCAACCCATTTTCATACCTCATGTAAATATACCATAGTCATTTTCCCTAGGGTGTTACCCAACAAATGACCATGCATGATATTTTTTACATGTGCGCTCTTTAGTATCTTCATGGTACCAAGATGAACAAAACTTAGGATAGAGACTAGCCAAAAACCCTATGCGCGAGAGTTGTATGGTTGTAAGATTGGACGTTGCATGCTATGTGCTACGTGTTTACTACATTCAATTTATCACTATACAAATGTCATGTGAACCACGAATCTTAGTGCAGACACCCGAACGCACACACTTATAATGTTAACATAGCATTTTCTCATCATCATGATACCAAATCGATGTCACATATACTTAGGATTAGTTGACACTTTAGATCGTGTCACCCTAGGACAACATAAAATCCACTAAGAAACGTCACTTACCCCTTTTCAGCAAGATGTCCACTTGACATCTAGCTATTAGCCCGTATGGGGAAAACATACCTTTCGTTTATTACGTGATGTCCACTTAACATCCGACACTTAGCCCACAAGGGGCAATATCATATCCCACACATTACTTATGAGATGTCCACTCAACGTCTAACTATTAGCTTACATAGGGCAATCACACATACCCCATGCCCCAAACAGGACAAATACCTACCCAAACCATTTTCCCCACATCAGGTAATGTCCTAACCTGAACCCACATAGGGAGAACTTATTTTAGAAAAAAAGATTACCTTACCAAATCTTCAAGGGTATACGCCTAATACCCAAACCATTTACCCACACGGGGTAATGATTCATACATCACCACATACCCTCAAATACGATGACCACAAGGGAATCCGAAGCTCCACCCTAAATCATTCATTTGATAGCTACATACAATAGTTATTTCCATTAGTGTGTTTCGTACTGCCTACCCAAAATCAATTTTACCTATTTATTTCAAGAGATGTAGTCATAGTGCGAAATCTCGAACTACGGACCTATTACCACACTGGTAACTTGGTCACCTTACTTACACCACTCATATTTCAATGTCACAAAGACATTGAACATATCTTAAATCCAATCCCAGGTGTTGTATTTTCATTTCCACTTGTTTTTATTTTTACCTAACAATTAACTTGTTTATTTCAAATGGATTGATAAACATATTATTTATCTCACATCATGGCATGCTAACCCCTTGTGAATACAGCCATAACATTAAACATCTCACACATCTTTTGCATTACATGCATGTTCTAATCTTCTGCTTGTGTATCTTAGCTTGGAAAAGGCCTGCTCGACTCTTGGTCTGCATCTCTCCGATCATGGCTAATCTAGAGGGGGTTCCGTACATCGACTCAAGTGAAGACTCGGGTTCAGATTCGGATTCAATTCAATGAGCTACTTTGAATCTTGATAGCATGGTCGATCCACAAGATAGAGTTGTGGAGGGGGATCACCCCTCCCTTACTAAACAGAACTCTCAACAGACACATCAGTCGTCGGTGAGCACCAAGATTGCAGCTTCCTTGAACATCTTTGCAAACAGCAAACAACTAGCATAGCTTATTTGCTAGCATTCTGGGAGGTCCAACCCGGGGGCTACCCTAATAATGATGGTCCTACTAATCAGCCTAGAATAGAGGGACCTTCCACCTCACATGTGGTGCACCCTAATCCTACTACCTTTTATCTGTTTGGGGTTGGACAAAATCAGCTGAACTCGAATAAAGCTCAGATTGGGCAGCCAGGGTATAACTTTGCCAATCCTTCCCAGAATCAATTCTTACCGGGATAACTTGGGTAGTCGGTGTTTGCAACAGGGCCTTTCTACCAAGGAATGACCCAACAGTTTATTCCTAATTAGAGTACGTAAGTTGCCTCACAGTTCCAGGCACCTCAACTACCCAATTTTGTGTCATTTCCCCTGGGGCAATATATCTCTTATCCAAGCACATGGAATGCCGTCCTCCAATAACCAAGAATGGCGAAATTACGATAATAGTTCTTGGCCACTCACAGCGGCCATCTCATGAATCCATACTTGGTGCAACCGATAATTAGGGATGATTATAACTTGCTCCCAAACTTTGTGATGCCACATTTTGAAAAGTATGTGGGCTCTAGAGACCCGCGTGCTCACTTAACTCATTACCAAAAGGTAATGAGGGCATTAAGGGTCAGCGAATGGATGATGGCTAAGCTCTTCGTCATCACCTTCGGCCACCCAGTCAATGAATGGTACAGCTACCTTTCGCTAGACATAGCTACTGATTGGAATAGCTTTGCTCAGGATATGATGGTGAATTATGGTTTCAACACTCAAATGGAAACCATGATGCAACATTTGGAGGCAATAAGGCAAGAGTGGGGCGAAAGCTTCAAATCTTACTATGGGCGTTGGATGGCTATACAGGTGAGGCTTCGGGCTCACTTAACTCTATCGGAGATAATAACCAAGCTTCTGGATGGCGCACTACCATCTTACAGAAACAAGTTTGGGTTGGACATCTTTTCGAGCTGTCAAGAAGTGTTTGAGAAGGCGAACAGGATGGAGCACTTTGAATCCATCGACAAATCCGAGGGGCACTAGTACCAAAAGATAACCAATAAATGATGATGTAATAAATTAGCCTCTAGCTACTTTGCCCACGAGGCTTTTTAAATAAATTTAACTTTGTTTACTTGCTTGATATTCTATCAATGACATCACACATTCTCATAAGCATATACATAATGTTTTTAGCACATGTGACACATCATGTCATGAAATTAATTTGGGTTTAAATGGATTCCCCTAAGTTACAATAAGTTCAAATGATTTAACTCGTGAGGGAAAATGAGAGATAAACACATGTACTTAGACAACGCATGATAACATTTGCTTCATCCTACAAAGATGTAAGATAGACAAAAAGATGTGCAAGCATGAAACCATTCAAGAAAAGGATAAAATGATCAAAGCTAGAATAAGACAAAAATGTCAGACAACTAGCGCAATGCCAAAGGAGTCAGATCGTTGAGCATGTCAACAACTCCATCACACGACTCACCAACACTTAAGGACTGGTCACTACATTGTGGAGGGAACATCATTCAACATAAATTGTTCACCATTGATGGAATTAAACAACTGGATCTGAATCATTTTACATATCACATTCATCGGAGAATAATCGAATTCATAAGTAAACATTGTTGATCGAGCACCAAGGTTCATCATCACGTATACCTTAAGCCTACAAAGTAGCATGACCAACCAATCGATCAAAAATGTTGAATGAAACAACAATTGAAGTCATGGACATGGATGACAATCGATCTATCAGCCAAATCAACCAAGACTGACATAATTACTATCACGCATAGATGAAAGAAATAAATCAATAAAAGGCAGTACCGATAAAAAATAAATTAGCCTATCAATTAACACTCTTTTAGTTGAGCAAAAATTAGGGCACGTTTTCAAAACAAATAAACGAATAGTCCGCTGAGTTGAAAATCGAAAAAGGGTGGCTTAAGCAAAACTTAGGACATCGAGAGAACCACATTGGTTAGAAAACCTGAGAGAGCTAATTGATGGCAGGAGTCAAATCATTTGAAACATTTATACCCTTGTTAAGCTTATCAATGAATTGTCATTTTTGCTGAATCTTTATGCATATGTTTATTTTGATTTCTTGCATGCCAATGGTAGAATATTGCACATAAACATTCAAAAATAAAGAAAAATAATAGTAAATAAAAGAATGAAAAATGAGTCTACTAGATTGAAAACCCGAAAGGGCGGTCCAAGAAAAAAATAAGACAAGGATCGATAGATTAAAAACTCGTACCGGTGGTCTATGCAAAAATTAGGACCAAAGATTAGGACCAAAGAAATATCAAATTCATCATTTCCTCCTCAAAATGGTATGTGCATCCTATACCTCCAAACACTTTAGGCAAATAGCTTCCAAGAGATCATCACCAACACAATGTGGGATCAATGACTCATCTAAATCTTCCTCAAACAAGACTTAAGCTCTAAACATGAATCTAATTCAATGAACCCATGGTCATCGCTTAGTGGAAGTCATCTACGGAATCCCCAACGAGATAAATCCTAGGGGTACCCATGCACTAGCACAAGAGAAGGCTCTCTAATGAATGAAGCCCACAACATCTACAATAGATGAACATACATCATATGAAAAATATTGTTCATGCATAAAATCATGAATACATTACATTTGCATCATGTCATTTATAGGTTAATACGATGCCAAACTAGGGCAACACCTTCTCGGTAAACATGAAACCCCACTTTCACTTGAGAAACCTACGAACATTAAGAAGGATAATGGCTCACTCAACCTAAAGTCAATTCAGGCCTACTTAGGTCCTGTTCAAGCAACATTGCAACATCACTAAAATAACGGAGTGGTCTTCGTGACATCCCCGAAATTTTCATTAAACTTATTTATTCATCATGTTTTATGTTTTTGATTGAAGGGGTAAAAATTTTTGCTTCGCATAAACTCTATCAAATAATTAAAACATTCATCATAAAACGTACTAACATTAGACTTCTTCTTTGATTTGTCACAGGAAACAAGACAACATCCTACTAAGGAAATTCAAAAATACAACCGAAGAAGGAAACATTTATCTTGATGATTATAGAAAGAAGCAGTCTCATCAACGAATAGAAGAAAGAAATGGTTGGTTATCCCTCCATCAAAGTGGCCTTTAAAATGGATTCAGGATCCCATTGCCAACCACTCCAATAATCTCACAAGGGGCTCATGATAATCATAGCTGAAGAAGGAAATGGTTGTCGACTATTATGGGAACATCGCAGAAAGAAACGGTCGACCCGCCCGCAAGGGGCATCAAGCTCTAAGGGATTCAAAAGAAAGAAACAGAAAATCCCATGAGGATATATTACCAAAAAGGAAGGCCCACATCATCACCAATCAGAGGCAAAGAAGTCACCAACCACACCGGTTAAGTTTATTCTCAATCCCTCCACTCCATTTCGTGTGATCATACTGGTTGTACAACCAGCAATTATCACACGAGGGGCAGCTGTGAGCATGAGATTTTGTACCAGCTCACGCGTTCAATGATGATGGCTTTTCGAGATTTTTATCCTTGAATTACATGATTTTCGATTATCTAAAGATCTCCGAATAGGAATGTTTCTCA